>JAOYRR010000602.1:0-71951 GCA_038994665.1 Podotricha telesiphe
AAGAATAAGATTTTTTTTAAAGTGTCATTCACACACTTAGGAATATTGAAAAACATATTTTTAGGAAACGTATAAAACATTTCAACGCACTGGGATTTGAATCCGCGCCTCTTGGAAACCGTCTAAGCGCTTTGACCGCTAAGCATTGCGATCTACGTCTGGCTGCGTTGAAATTCTTATACGCTTATATATTATTACAACTTATTTTTGTTGTTAGCATCTCTGTAGAGAGATTTTTACAAATTTCTGCTAACCAAGGATTATTCTACGAACAATCATTTTGCAAAACAGAATTCTATTTATTAAATACTTTTAACATATTTTAAAGTGTTATTTAAAGTGTGAATTATTCACGCACCTAGGAAATTATAAACATTTTTATACTAATTATGAAATTAACTAATTATTCAAATGTTATTACTTGTACTTATTACTTATTATTTACATCATACATGAGTGTTGCTTCATACATATTCATAAAGTCTGTCCTAGACAAACGGATACAATGCTTATCCCAGACCGTAAGATGGAGAAATCATCCTATGGATCTCTCATGAAATATGCAAAGGCAGGGAATACGGCCATTTGTGTGATATATCCGACTACTCTGAAATCGCGTCGTAAATAAATTATAAGGATATATTAGGCTTTTTTGGCCTAAAAAATCGTATAAGTTATGATTACTCTGGCAAAAATCGTTGTTCTTAAGAAGTAAGTTTCTTCTGGGGCATTAGTCATTAAACAAAGTAAACTCGAAACAGCACGAACAGTATTTTATTATATAACTTATTAATTTTATATAATCTTAAACACTAATAAAAGAAAATTCAATTGTTTGTACTAAATTGTATAATATCATAAAGCATAATAAAAGAAGGTGAAGAAAACATTCAATTAAAATATTTGGCCCCTCCAAACAACTGACTTATAAAGATTTACGAAGATTTTTTTTTTTAAAAAAAATATTAATGAGAATATTAATAATAATGTATATATTAATAACATTATATATGAAAATATTAATGGTTAAATGACATTGACGTTTGTTGTATTCTAAATTGTAAAAATTATAATTATATATCACATATTATTATTTTAGCTATTTGATTTGATTATTTTTTTTTTTATTTGATTTGATTTTATTTTGTTTGTCAAAGTCAATATTGTCTGTAAAGTTGCGAAAGGAGTGACTGACCACAACATTTTATCTACCACCTCTATATAGTGCAGGGGATGTGTGTTTAAAAAAAAGGAGATATATATTTGCCTCTATATATATTTGGCCCTCATGGCGGAGTGAGGCTGTCTGATGGATGATCACGATTGGTTGTGCTTTCGATTCCCACTGGGTAAAATTATCATTATTTAATTATTTTAATTTCACCGCTTGACTATGCGGGAAAAAGCTTACCGCTGAAAAAAGTCTATATATAACAGTATTTATATCATAAGTGAGAAGACGTGGCTTATCAACCGCACTGCTCGGTTCGTCGCTTGTTCTAAATGAAAACAATGTAAGCTCCATTGTGCCAAATAAATAAAAAAGAAACAATGAAAAGCAATTTAGAGAATTTATCCACTTAGTCTGGCGATTGCTTTATTTAAACTTTACAGTCACTGAACTAATCACTACGCTGCAATGGTAATGGGAAAGTGTATTTTGATTTTAATTAAGGTCGTATTTACAGAGCGGAATTATTTTAGTAAAATGGTTTCCGGAAACACAACACTTCAGCAGCTTTTTATTTGCTGGCAGTTTTCCAGTTGGAAGGTAGAACAATTATGAAAATTATGTAACTAGAAATAAAGCGTCGCCGTTAGTCAGGTTGATTTTTTTTTTAATATTGAAACATAATAATACACAGTCAAAGTACATTGGGACATTCCTTACAATCGATTGCCAATAGATAGTTGTGGGTTCAAACGTCACTAATGACAAATTTATGGGTATACATATAGTAAAAATGAAACTGATCGCTGTCTGTACATGGAGGATACATGAAAAAAAAACATTGGGGGTATCAATGTAATATAGAACCCAAAAAATGATCTTTTATTTTCTTATCCGTTTGTCTTTTTATTTATTTGTTTGAGCACGTGAATTCTAAAAACGGCTTAACCTATTTCAATGTAATTGTATTGTGGTAAACTTTACTTAACATTTAGTGTTTGTTTATCGGTCCATAGACAAAAAAAGTTACACCCATTTGAATTACATACAACAACACCAATGGCTTCGTGGGTCTGGTCGAAATCGAGGGATGAGGAGATGGTCCCTTTTAAATTAGAACACCAGAGAGCGACCCGGTAGTGGTAGTGGCCGAATGTACGAGGGTGATGCTGGACGGTAGGATAATCAAAATGGCAAACGCCATGTCTAGCGATCCTGAGCCGGGCACAGCCTTCGTGGATTGGGAGCTGCCGAAATTGCAATGGATAAATTAGGTTCCGGGGCGTGGCAAGACAACCCACATTATCAGGCTCTTCGATGAGGAAAGTGAAGTAATTGTGACAACCACAGTCGAAGCCGCCAAAGACCTCAGGGAGAAGCTGTGTGCCGCTTTGGTGCGAAAGCATTAAGAAAAGTGCACGCCAGGGCTTTGATCCTCGTGAATGGCTTCCATGAGGGCACAACTATAAACCGACTAACGGTGAATGAGGCCCTCATGGACCACGTTGGAGCCATAGTTATGGTGGCTAGACTGTCGAGAGCAGAAGTTGCCACCCTCATCGGAGATATAAACCAGCTGCCTTACATCGATAGACACAACCTATTCGATACCCTAACCTAAGCCTAACTACAAACATCACATGTGACTTGCCTTGCACACACCGACATCCCATGGACGTCACTTACGCCGTCGCCGGTGTCTACAAAACCATATTCCTCTAGCCCCATCGTCCACTCCCTTAGTGCCGAGCGATACATTGGCGCGCAGATACCGGCAATAATGGTATCCCTTACACTTGCTCCATACGCAGAAGGAAAAAAAGCTCCTGATGGACCAGGGCTATGGAACTGGAGCACGGTCGCGGGCCATGACTATCCACAAAGCATAGGGGCAGACCTATGACGAGGTCATCATCGTCCGAGTCAGAGGTATAGTAAATATTTAAGTAATAATATAGAAAAAGAAATGTCAGGAAGGAACCTTAGTTAGTAAGTTAGTTTATAAGAAACCAAAATACCTTAACTAAAATGCCTTGACACCAAAATCAGCGCCAATGTTAAAAAAGAGCACGGGCCATATATGCCTGTGGATGTTTTATTTTTATAAAAAAAAGACCATTTGAATTATAAATTGAGAGAATGCGGGCGGGCGAAAAAACGAAATAGTGTCAGTCAATTTACTTAGTCAGTAGTTTACGCAAGAGAAGCTGCGAGCGGATCGCTAGTTTATAATATATTTCTTTGACTTTGTTCGGTAAAGTGCTATCTATATTCAGAATAGAACGTATTTAAATTAAAGGCAAATGAAAATGTTGACCAAAATTCTAGATTCTCTCTTGATATCCTGGATAAATGTCGAAATACTTTCTGTAATAAATTTATATTTTGTGTTTGCCTTAGGAGGTAAATAGTATTTGGCTTATATAAAACCTATTATTTTTTCTTGTTTTCATGATGTTGTTGCTCAGTTATTATATGACTATAAGTAAAAGCATACAATATGACCAATCAATATATGACCTTAATCATAATACACAAAGAGATAATATTTATATTAAAAATAGAAGCGAATAGCATAGAATGAGTAGAAAATTAGAATAAGATTTGTTGCTAGACCCAATATATTTTCTGAAAAATCTTCTTTTACATTGCACATGTAAAAAAAAGCAATAAACGTTTAGAATTAATAAATTTTATTGTCTGTAAATAATATTTTTATTATTATTTACAGAATAAAAAAGTGTTTTAACACAGCAAGGTCTAAGAGCAATGAACGCGCAAGAAAAAATTCTTTGTTCTAATAAAGATTTATGACAGTGAGTCGGTCGTAAATAATTTGAGGCATACCTGCGAATACTGATTTGACATGGGTCAGGGCCTCGAACATTGATCTCGTATTTCATTTTTGCCAACCTGATTACAACTCATGACCGCATACCGAATTGAATTTACGCCGACACAGCCGTAATTTTCACTTTTGCATCTATGACTATAGATTTTTTCGCCGTCAAAGGACATTTTATATACGTTTATTAAAATAAAAATACAAAAACAAGATGATTATTGTTTTAGAGGTTAAGAGATTAAATTAAATCATATAAACATACTTATATTTTATTTTCTATAATTATAATTAAGGAAAATTTAATATAAGTAAATCAACTAGTCGTCATCGTGGCGCATTGGGACAGAGTCAGGGTTTAGCGTGATAGTTGTGGGATCGATCCCCATTCGAGTGAAATGTTATCATATTTAAATTATTGCGATTTCCCGGCACTTGTAAGACAAAGTGTGGCGTTGAGTTCCGCCCCTAAACTGCAAAAAAATATTCAATTAATTTGTTCAACCTTAAAAAGACATATTTAGAAAACGTATAAAAATTTGAACGCAGCGGGATTTGAACCCGCGCCTCTTGAGTGTGGGAATAACACTTTAAAAAATGTTAACAAAATATATACTTAGTTAACTTATTCCTTCTTAACATTTATTTATATATATATATATATATATATATATATATATATATATATATATATATATATATATATTTCGATCTTAATATATATATATGTATTAAGATCGAAATTTAATTTATTTTTAATATTAATGTTACTTATGTAACTTAAAATTATTTTTGTAGGTATGTAACCATAAATTTGTCAGCTATTATATCCTCAAATACGTAAAAGATTTTTATAAATATATAATTCTATCAAATAAGCTAATGCAGGTAGCACATAAGCTGTAAAGCAGTTGTTTAATTTTGAATTCACACACTATTAGTGTCTAAAAAGAACACTATAGTTAGCTATTCAAAGTATAAAGGAGAACTAATTTAAGCAACCGAAAGCCACATTTGGTCGTTTTGTCGCATACCCATTATTTTAGTAGTGCGGTTAACCCAAATTTACTCTTAGCCAACTGTGAAATGGATATCTAATAAATCTGCATTTTCAACTTATATAATTCCGTAAATATATATGCACATATACATCGAGGCAAACTAAGTATTATATTAAATCGTAGAATTAAGAAACACGAATGTCAATGAAATTTGTATTTTAATGAATCCATACTAATATTATAAATGCGAAAGTCTGTCTGTGACGCTTTCAAGGCTAAACCACTGGCCAGATTTGGTTGAAATTTAGAATGAAAACATTTATAGATCCAGGGACTAACACAGGCTTCTTATTTTTCAAAAATAAACCCCTTAAGACTAGGGTGAATTCACCGATTACGATGAATTTACCCACGAAGATAGTTGATGGGGGTGGACTAGGTCCTTTTTGCCGAGAGAGAAAAGCGTGAAGCTAAAAAAAATCTATGTGGGAGACTCTAAGGAGATAAAAAAATTACCACTTCAAAGAAATTAACTACAATTTTGGGTCACTTTCTATGCCAATATGTAGTACAAGAAAGTAATGTATACTAATATTATAAATGCGAAAGTAACTCTGTTTGTCTCTCTGTGACTTCAACACGGCCAACCTGCTGAAGATTTTTCAGAAATTTCACTGTTCTACGAAAAGACTGCTGAAAATACGAAACAGCTATATATATAACTTACTGTCAAGACAGTCTATTTCTATACCTTCCTTCCGCATTCCGCAGATATTGCGTGTCAAGTGGCATAATTCAACGATGCGCGTTTTCTTACCGGAACAGAGGAAAGAAAATAATAAAAAAGTAGTAGTTTCCCCAATTGGAGACCATATCCACCATCATCACGGGTACGCTGTGGCACTGCACCAGAATGGCAATAGTTTTTTTAAGTTTAAATATGTCATCAATCAATATTTATTCTAAATCTAACATACAAATTAAATGTATACTTGTACTAATATGTTAGTATGTGTGTATTATTATACTTGACGATAATGTTTCTTGAAGATGACATTTTTCTAATGCATTCTAGGTCCGCCTGGATCGTCGCCAAACTGTGGAGCACGGGCATTTTCAATGCATAAAAGAAAAACTTTCCAGAAATGGCTCTCAAAGAAGTTTTAGTTTATAACAGCATTCGAAATGTTGCAAATAACACAATAAGAACTTGAATTGGAATTTAATAATTTTAAATAACGACCGATGATTCCTCGTAAATTTTTACAACTTTGCTTGTTGTATACAAATGCGAAATCGATACACTATTATATTTTCAATAGCTTTCATATCGCGTACAACAATAATATCACTACACTAAATTGGTTACATTTTGAAATATCAGCGAATTTAAATTTATACGTTATAATATAAAGAATTTATTTAAAGAATTATATAAAAATGGTGAATTTTTTCAAATATTTACATAAATTTCACTTGTTTTAGTTTCCATATGCATGACAATTGCAAAAGAAAGCCAAGGTATGTTGCGTAAATCGATTATGGTAAAACCACGTTTAATTTGTCGAAGTCAAAGGCCGTAAAATGATTCTTGTATAAACGAAAAATAGCGCACAAAATTTAGAGTAATTCAATTTTTAAGGAAAACGCTAAAATATCACAATAATACATCGAATTTCTTACCGTAGGCCTATTACCAGTAGTTTAACCGTGTAGTCTTACCAGTAATACTACTGAGAATTTTCTTCCCAATAGCCTAATTTATGAGATTACTAAGAATTTGAAACTCTATTGACTCAAATTAACACCTACGAGTATATATGCCCTGAAAAATTATAAAAAATAACACCCGCTAAGTCCTACAGGTACGAAATACGGGTAAGAAATTCCAGTAGCATTACTGGCAATCCTACTGGAGATAGGCCAGACCACATATATGTAAGTATAATATTACACATAGATATAAAAAATGATATTAATATTTTATAGTGTATATATATTTTGTAGTATATAATAGGTAAGAATGTAATTGCAAATGTACGAGCGAATGTGCGAGAGTAACTCTTTAGCAACTTATTTCTTTATAAAAATATCCAAAAAATTTGTAATATCTTATTTAATTATATATTTGAAGTTAATATAACATAAGTGTTGTAAGGTTGTTTTTAATATATAGTTTTATGTGATATTTTAATTCGTATGTAGTTATTTAAATACTTATAGGTATTTGTATAATTACAGTGGTTACTATTTTTTTTTTCTGTATATTTATGATTTACTATGAATAACGTTATTTATATGTGAACACTTTTAGTCTTAAATTTAATTAATTAGATCTAGTTTTTAATTATTGTTTTATTTATTTTTTCTAATTTTGCCTAATTTTGTGTTTTCCTGTTGTTTAAGTAATAAATATACTTTTATGATAAAATAAACTTCTGCTTAAAAAGGACATTTCGTTTCTTAAATGTGTGGTCCTTATTATTATATATTTAAATGTTTCAAGGTATACTGAAAGCTCAAATATAATCAGTCCATGTACATGATGTGGTCGCATGGACAATGAAATATTCATAGGCACATTTAGAATTTGTGCGGTCTATCTCGAACAGGAACAATGCTTATTTGTATATGTATAGGTCTATAAATAAATTTTATTTAAAGTTCTATAGGATCATGAATTAAATCGTATACAATACCTGCCTTATATTAAGAATGAAATTATAATATAGATGAAATTTATGAAATAATATTAATAATAACAACACGAGTTAAGTTAGTAGATAGATTAAGATGATTGCAAAAAGAAAATAAAAACTTAAATTGCATCAAATATTACTGTTTTGTCATCTTTCATTTAAGTAAAGTATCTTGTACACTCCAAGGTACTCGTATGTGTTCGCAAAAAGGTGCATTTGCTATTTCTTTACTCTAATATTCTGGTAGTAAAGTAATTTTTAACGACGAGGGACCAAAATTAGCATATATTTCTTAACATTACCAACTTCATGCTACTTCATTTACATTTTTTGTTACTAAAATATACATTGTTATATTTATTTATATTTAAAAAATGTTATAATAAATTAATTTAACGAAGGGATGTTCGTAATTTCTAATTTCCATTAGTAAAGTTAAAGCTCTGCAAAGATAAATATCAAAACAATCTCCGTTATGACGGCAACAAAGTTTGCGCTCGCACCCTGAAAACCACATATGCTAAGGCTTGAGGTAAAATCAAACACTCCAGATCCATTTGATTTGCTTAACAGTCTCTGTTTGTATCAAAATAAAATACAGGAAATCAGACAAAAATGGCATGTCGATTATTTTGTGGAAGAAGTTGGTTTCAGGTAAGGACAGTCTCGCCTTTACTATTACAAAAAAACTTACTTTTTAAATTTACAAAATTGAAATAAATTTATAGAGAAAAATACTCAGAGGTCATAGCCAATATGGCTTCTGAGGCCGACAGAGAGACGACATCTGGATTTACACATGATGATTGTGGGTTCGATTTCCATTCAGGGAATAAATATTTTTATTATTGCACACAATAAGAGAAAACAAATAAAAGGTACCGAAAAATACCTAATCGCAGCATGCAAAGGCGACCTTATTAGTGATCTCTACACTATTGGTGATCTCTTACAGGTAGCCTAGGCACATATACATTAAGTACAAGAAAATAATAATAATAATGGTAAGAAGAAATAAATATATAAACATTAACCTTTCGTTATGTATAATACATATTACGATATATACATACTATACATACAGGTTACATTAAATATATGCCAGACTTCGCCTGCGATTACAACTATATACTACACAACTATAACTACTTACACTTTCCGCCTGCCCGCGTTCTCACTTAAAATACAAACTTTGTTTAAATTTATAATTTAAATTGTTATAACTTTTATTATTTATGAACCGATTAAAATAAATAAGTTAATGTTACCGCAAGTTCACCAAAATACTAAAATCAAAATGCAATAGTCAAAACTGCATTTAAATCGGTTAAGCCGTTTCTGAAAATAAAAATAAAGGAAATAATTTAAAATAGTAGATTTCAAATACAATCTCTCTATAAACGATTGGATTACTAGCTCAAACGCAAAATAGCTGAGTGATTGATGGATGAATTAAAATCAAAAAGTTATCGGCCTAAGTGACTTTTTACATTTGTTCAGGGCGTTAAGGCTTTTAGAATTCCACACTTCTTTTGGCATTTCATTAGAATGTATTTAGCACATAATTACACACAAGTATTAATTAGGGAATTTTTTACACATACATTTTTAAAACTCGATTTTTTTTTCGTGAGTTACTAATTAAATAAGATTTCCTATCCACAAGTTATTATATCACAAATATTATGATGATGATGATGCATTTAAGCATTTAAAAGCCTACTTGTAACGGTTTAATGCCTATGTATATTTAAAAAGAGCTTAAGTTTAATGTAAAGTTTAAAAGTCTTTAATTAAAACTGCGGCCGTTTGTCAGCCGCCGCTATAATTATTCCCCTTTAAAGTTACTGGGTTTTTTACATTTGGCAAAATTTTCAAGTTACTTTTATGTATGGGCAGGGTTCCAGGCTTTAATTTATATAAACAACTTAAAAAACTGCTTTAGTTACGACACAAAACTATAATAGCAATATATTACTTTATATTACTAAGAATATTACTTTATCATTGTGGTTATTATTGAGTTTCTTTACTCAATATGTAATATCTCAAATTCGGTCAGAAAGTGGGGATTGCTGTGTATTGAGACTCGGTTCTCCCTGCCTACCCTGATATGCAGGAAAAAGGGGCTCGTAGATAAAAAAAGTTGCAAAGATAATTTCTTGGTTTTTGAGAACAAAATAATAGACATATGACGCTATTAGGTTATATTTTTTGCCATTTAGAATTCTCCCAAAAGATTTTAATACACATTGCACTTATTTGATCCACGATTCATACGAATATATTATTGAAAGTTGTAAATGTATATTAAATAGTGTCGGTGGATATTTTTTAATTTCCTCTTAAACAGCGTAAAATAATAACTAAACAAATTTTAAATGGATATTCGGTATTATTTTAACCATAACCATTAATAACGGTTATCTGGTAATTTTAACACGGAATTTTAGTTTTGTGTTAAACCGCAGAATGGCCTAAGCGGAATAATTGCGGAATACGTATGTAATAAATTTACAGTTTTCACTTATAAAATCAAGAGTCTAATGGGCTCCCGTAACGTTTGAAAATCAATTTAACGGAATTGTACTCAAAAGAAATCATGACTAAGAAAAGGAAATGTCTGTGTTTTTAAATTAGCAAATAAATTAGTAAAAAATATAATTATTGTCACTCTGGGAGTGCTCATAAAGGGAAAAACTTGAACCAGTACACGGTTATTTTATTCTGAAGATGCTTTTGCATTACTTCAAAATAAGAATTGATTGAATTGGAAAGAGATTTGATTTTAGACAACTGATTTTGATGTTGGGATTGGAATTACAAAATCTACTTTGCAGATCATAAAAATTTACAATTAATTATAATTCAAATATAATATTTGATGTAACAATAACCAATGCTCGCATTCTTAGCAAAATCGAGATAACATATGTACTGCAGTGGATGCAATCTTTACAAGATTTAAAATATATTCGAACCAAAATTGTTTGTTTAGTTTTTTAGTTACCATATTGCCATAGTATCAGTTTTGTAATGTAATGATAAAAATGATGATTATGGAAGAGTTGTGGAAATTGTGTATGAAAATTCAAAAGTTTCATTAGTATTGATTTCAATTAAATTTCATATTCCATGTATTTGTAAATTTAAAGATTGCATATCATTTGTATTTTAAAAAAATATTCATTATTTTTCATATACAATAGAGGATTAAACGGTAATTGTAATAGAATTTTATTAGTAGTATTTTATAACAACAAATAAAAAGTATTTCCTGCACAATAAAGAACCTGTTACTATTATATTATTATTAACTATAGACAGTTTGTAATATGTTTGTAGAACAAATCTTTAAAATTCTCTTTTTTGCGCTACTATAATATATAAAATTATATATATATATAACTTTCCTCCCAAATTACCATCTTACCAATGAGAACCGAATAAGAACTCGTTGCGTAGCTTAAAAGATACAAGCGTACAGTCAGTGGTTGACCTGGTTTTATACTATGTTTACAATTTATATATTTTAATTGCTTGTGTTATACTCTACAGAAACAAAAGTTTTTACTTACAACGGCAGGTAGTGTGACCGTTACATTTATTATTTACTAGACTGATACAGCTAGGCAAATTATGAGGTATGTATGCAAAGTGGAACAATGAGTGAAAAACTTTTCCAGTTTAGGTTTTTGAAATAATAATTACAACTTTGAATTATTGAGCTTTATTAACTAAATTGAATTGTTAATAACATTTTATTATGAAAGTGAAAAAAAGAAACTTTTATTATTACCCTACCACGCTTTTTTCAAAACAGTAGGGTAGTCAGAGAGAACTTACTGTCAAGGCACTCCGCTCTCCACTTTCCGCCGGAATTTGAAATATTGCGTGTAGAGTAGAGTAGAGTAGTCAACTTTGCTTTGATTACCAGTGGAGAAATGAAAATAATTAAATTATATAAGCACCGAGTGGGAATCTAACCCACAACCAATCGTGATATGCAGTCTGACGGTGTACTCGTTGGCTTCAACCACCCACCTAAATATTTTTTATTAATTTGAATAAAACCTTATATTAATATTATAATTACATCAATATATAATATCATTCATACAATATATAAGTACAAATTACTATTAAACTTCAAGCAATCATTAAATATATCATCAATACATATATATAAATACACATACAAAGTCAACTTTACTAGTTTATTTATTCGATTAAATTGTACATACCATGTAATATTAACTTAAGCCCGTAATATTCAAATACAATTTCAATTATTGCTTTATTATAGAAAATATTCTTCACATATTTTCCTTTTACAGTAACGATAATAGCAGTTAATTTAGAAGAATGGGTTGGCGTAAAGCTATCAGCAGCGCGGTGTCGCTGAAAAACGATAATTTAGAATCATCCCACGGGGTAGCTGTTGTTCATTCAAAACGTGACTTGTATGTAATACAGGGTTTTGCTGACACATTTATATAATATGAAACTACGTTTTTTATATAAAAATGGCTTACGTAAAATAAAGCCAGCACTTAAATTTAATGAATGGAGGTTCATAATTGTAATTGAAATAACACGTTGCAAAATTTAATATAGTAAAGGTAACGGTTTATTATGTTACCTTTATTTTGTATGATAATGTAACTCATTTTTACGTAATATTGTTTGTATATTCATTATGATGGAAGTACATTTTTATTTAACTCGACACCTTTTAGCATTAATTTTAATTAAATTTGTGTATGAAACGCCACGGTCCTGATATTTGATAATGAGAAACTTATTTTCTTGGTTTCAGCTACATCAGTAATATGAAACAAGTATTGTATAAGATGTATTTAAAAATATATATATTATGCAAAAGCAAGTTGTTATATACTAAAAATACATGCAGAATTTAAATTGGCCACTATCGAATATATAACAGAAATTTAAACAAATAAATCTGCACCGCATTTTTAATAATGGAAAGTTTTGTCCAAGAAAAACTGAATTAGGCGTCTTATAGAACAAGTAATGAAATGAAAAAATGAAATGAAAACGAGCAAAAGAGTTCTACTTTTACTCATTTTGCAAAAAAATATTTATTATATACATAATCAATAAATCAATGAATTATTGAATAAAATACAGTTGATATTATTATTGTATTAACCATAGTATAAACTTAATATTTGAAAAATATTTGAAAAAAAAACCGTCCATTCGTTTTATACGTTTTCTAATAATGTGTTTCAATTGCCGAAGTGTGAATAACACTTTAAAAATGTTAAAACTTGATACTTTCCAATACTTAACAATAATATAAAAAAGCTATATATATATATATATATTAATAGGAGTAAACGGTATGTCTGTATCTTTATTCTGCCGACACATACATAGAGTGCAATGCAAGTCACGTTTTAGGAGAACAGCAGTCGGCGGCGAGACAATCCCAAATTATCCAATCGTGTCCCTCGCCGCAACTGCGCTACAACAGATCCATTTCTATAATACGAGTGTTAATGTTTGCATTGTTTTATACGATTTAAGTATTTTATCTATTTCTAAACATTTATATATAAACAGAAAATAATTTCAACCATGTTCCTTTTAGTTTCTTTATTAAAATAA
This sequence comes from Podotricha telesiphe, assembly GCA_038994665.1. Taxonomy (NCBI): domain Eukaryota; kingdom Metazoa; phylum Arthropoda; class Insecta; order Lepidoptera; family Nymphalidae; genus Podotricha; species Podotricha telesiphe. The sequence continues at coordinate 13,351 of JAOYRR010000602.1, forward strand.
ATGTTTTTTATTTGTGTATGTATACAAATAACTTTTATAAAAGGAAATGACAATTATAGTAATTTCTCAGTAGCATATTGCAGAAGAACTCTATCGTGGCACAGTAGTCACTGAATTCATATATCCTGTCTGTTTCTCAATACTAGTTGGACAAAGAATGGCGTTACTATGCCAAAATATAGGCGAAAACCTAACCTAACCTAATCTAACCTAATAGATGGCGCTAAACGAAGTACAATTTAATACATACTATTTCACACCAATGTTTGTTTAACCTATCGCACATAAATATACTATTATTACATAATCTAATATTGCAATTTCCATGTAGGTCTAATAACTTTCCACAACAACAAGTAATTTCATTAAAAGGCTACGAAAGTCTAGCTCTCGCAATAAAACAATTAAACTATAAAAACTGTGAAAATGAAATATTATGACTATAAGAACAATTTGCAAAGTGAAATTCGAACATTTATTTTACGTAGCTTTGACAGAAACAGAGTTCATATGCGTTATGAAGCATATAACTCATAATTTGTACAGCTGTCCGAAACCCAGTAGAAAATGTAGCATGCCAAAATATTTGCCATGGAACGTCCACCAAGCATGTTACTAAGCCAATGACACTTTAACAGAATACTAAAAAAACAGATCGTATCCGTCCAGGGAAAGGTGCCAAGTCCTGCCAAAGTAAACCCCGCTTGACTTTAAATAAACCAAGAAAAGTACGTAATCTATCTTTGGCACTGTCGTAAAGCTTGAAACGTGATGCAAATTTATATCAAGGCATGACGAGAAGATACACTCGTATATATAGATATATATATACAATAGTAAATGTAAAGCAAGCAGCGATTACGGTATCAACTACACACAGAAGCTATATATAAGACCGTTAAAATCTCGTAAATTTTTATGACCGCGACTGTTACGGTCTGAAATGAAACATAGAAATAAGTACCTATAGCGTAGTATATATCGATTATCTTATCTCTTATTCTATAATATTGTTATATTTGAATGAATTTCAGGTTTTAGTATATAACATACCTACTTTTTATTATTCAATAAATATTTGTATAGTTGTCAAATGATATGGTGTTAAAAACAGTTTTAGAAAAAAAAAATTGAACGTAGCGGTACTCGAACCCGTGCTCCTTGGTAACGATTCCAGAGGTGCGGGTTCGAGTTCTAAATTTTCAAAAATGTTTTCCTATCTTAACTGCAAATTACGTTTTAAAAATGTTTCATATGGAGTTAACTCTACATCCTTAAAATCAACTACAGTATTATTATTGTGTATACAATACAATTAATTGACACATTATTTTGTGAATAAAATTACACAAATATTTTTTTACAGTATAAACTTATAATTAGAAAGCATGAACTTAATAGAAAATGCACATATTTGAAAATATATCTTTATCAATATACTGACTTGCTTTTTATGGACTGTTAAAGCGATCCGAACATGGTTTAACTGTAAGCAGTGACTGGAAAAGAGCCAAGCACTGCAGGATGGACCGTGTCCTTGTCTTGGAACATAAAGTTTATGCTAGGTGCTTTAATCTAACTTTGGCACTATCGTAAAATATAAAATGTGACGCAAACAATGTGAACCTGGTCCTACAGAATTTAAAGTTGATCCTTTTAAAATTTAATATTTAAATAATACATTTCACATATGTAATATAATTAAACTATAACTTTAAACTTTGAAATGCCTACTTTTAATGTCTTTGTAATAGATGCAAATGAATCAGTCGTATCTTGTCGATACACTTAATTGTTAAACGATTTGTTGAAAAAAGCTTTTATATTTGTAGATGATTATCTAATCTTTGAAGTTGTAATCTTATCGTATACAACGGTATATTTAAATACTTAAGTTGAATCGTTATTTTGTCTACATACACAAATTATCACATTTATTATAAACAAGGCAAACATTTTTTTTTTACATTTTTTAAAGTGTTATTCGCACATTTAGGAAATTGAAAAAGACATATTTCGGAAACGTATAAAAATTTGAACGCCGCAGGATTTGAACCCGCGTCTCTTAAAAACCGTTCAAGCGCAGTAGCAGAAATTTGAAAAAATCTCTTTATAGAATTTCAACGTAGATGGACTAAGAACGCATGGCTTTAGCGGTCAGAGCGCTGAAACGGTGTTCAAGAGGCGCGGGTTAAAATCCCACTGCGTTCAAACTTTTATACGTTTCGTAAATATGATATAAATAAATAGCGACCATTTTAAACTATTACTTTAAGCTTATATTCTTATATTAAACTTATATTCTAACTAACTTATAGTATTTTATACGTTTTGCATGTGTAAAAATAGATCTGTAACAATTTTTTTTCATATCTTAGAAACATAATTGCTAACATTAAAATTTTGTTGATACATATTATGAATGTCTATACATACATAATTTCAAATATTTTTATAATAACATATTATATATTAGTAGAGGTTTAGAGTTACAAGCTACAAAATATAAAATATATTCCAAAATTATATATACAATCCTTCCAGTAATTAAATTTCTCCACATACTTCTTTGGCCACTTTTGCTGCAATACTAAGACCGGAAATCCGGCTTCCTGAACGCTGCTCTTTGCCCGCTCTGAACAATTAACTTATTTGACGTAATAAATGAGAAATTCTTTCGGCAAAAATATATTGGAAAATGTATCGAGAATGTTATTGGATTGGTAGCTTAAAATATTTTTCATGTTTTATTTCAATGTTACTATTATAATTTCAACATATTGTGGTAATTGTTAATAAAACATTATATTGTATGTACTAAAAAGGAGAAGCTGATTTCAGCTTCCTAAATAGTCGGAAGATATAATATGTATTGCAATGCTTTTTTTTTATTTTTGAAGGTTCGTTTGTCGGTTGGTCTATTTGTAAACACTAATTTCTGGAACTACTGGACCAATTTGAATGAAACTTTTTATCTTATAAATGTCAGAAACACCTGATGTAGAATCATAGTAAAAGACCAGCTAAATTATAAGTAAAAACCTAACCTTTAGAACAATGGTTCAATATGATAAGCAGTGTAAGAAAATTGCCCCTTCACAAAAATTGTCTAGCTAGTAATTAGTATTTTTAGGCCGACATACGAAAATCAAATATCTGACGTGTAGTGAAGTCCTATGGTAATTTTTTTATCTTATAATATAGCTGCTAGTATTGGAGCTACTGGAAGATAAGGGCGGTACAACTTCCCACCAAACATTTTTTATGACAATGGTTGATAAACAGAAATAGTCTGGACATAATTAATAAAGTCACAAAAGCAAAGTTGTGAGCGGCTACTGGTAACAAATACACATATTTATTGATACTTTTATATATACTACTTTTTTATACTTTTAGATACTTTTATATACTAAGCACACAATATATTGTCCATTGCCCCCATGGGAGGAAATCATATTAAAAAATTAAAACATCTCATATACGTCAGTCGACTCTGTCTGTCTGTCAGAGATTATAACGTTTTTAATTTCATTACAGGCAATCAAAAGTCATATTTTACTTTTACACAGACTGATAAAACATATTTGTACACTATTTTTATACCCCTTGCATTCGTGTTCACTCGAAACACTTTCATATGCATTAATGTATTGCGTAATTACTGTTAAATTTATAATAACGGGTTGCCATTCATTATGTCATGTTATTTATAAAACATTAGTTATACTTAATATCTGGTAATATTAAACTATGTATAATTTCTCTAGATAATATGCTAATAATATAAATGTGGGAGAACGGAGAGTCTTGATATCTATCTACTTTGGTATGCCCGAAGAACAAATATTATTGATTTACTTGTATATATAAGCTCAGCTGATTTCTGTATTTGTATATGGCATAAGACAAATTAAAATAAACGCCAACAACAATCACTTTTCACAAAACTTTAAGTAACATGAATGAACCCTGATCTAGGATATATGAATGAAACATAAATTAGAACTTTGAGATTGAGAGTTAATTCCCCTTCGAGTACAAATAGAGGCCAGTTGCCGCAAAGTTATTACTAAGCTATTGTAAGTCATATTTTATAGTAAGCGCCGTTATGTCAGCGGCGTGCATTTAAATTATGGCCGCGCTGTGGCTGACCAGGTACTACATAATTTAAACTAGCCTATGCCATTAAAGCTTTTTCACAATTTATATACTTAAAAGAGCTTCGAAATTACCTTATATTTGTTAAAATAATGTAAAAAAGTGGTACCGATACATTTAACAGCTTACTTTATAATTCAAATAAACTGAATATTAGTAAGTAGTAACTATCAAAGGCTGTCGTGGTGCAGTGACACACCATCTTACTCTAAACGGAATAGTTGTGGATTCACACCCAGTAGAATGATTATATTTAAATTATTTTTATTTCTCCGCTCTGGTACCTAAAACAAAGCACGGCGTTGAGTTCCACCACTTAACGCAAGTCTTGATTTCAGAAAGTGGAAAACGTAATAGGAACTAGTGTCAAGAGCACCAGTTTCTCTCTGACTACCGTGCTATGTGGGAACAGCGTGGAGCTGAAAAAAAAAACGGAAAACACCTGTTATCTATAACCTATAATGAACGTCTCTATACGAAAATACATAAATAAATTCATAATAACATACATATATCGACTACAAAAATAACTCTGTTTTCTTTGTCCTGTGAACCTTTATATCAAGGCGTGTCTTGTACGCGATGGAAAAATATTAATATTTTTTAATATAAATGTCTGGTAGGTAAAAAATCTTGACGTAATTCATTTTATCTCAACGTAGCGACAACTTAACTCGTCAACTGTGAAATCGTAATCGCTTAGATAAGTACCTACAATGGTTTTAACTGTAGCTTTCTAATATTACTAGCACTTTTTAAATAGATTCAAGAGGAAACGCAATTCAAGAGTCATATTTCACGTTTTTTTGTGTAACCATAGCTTGGACGCTATAACATGTTTTTTTTCTCTATTTATCGATTATTTCTTTTAATAGCTTGATTTTAGTTTAGAGTAAACAGATTCTAGAAAAATTTAACATTAATATACACAGTCCTAATTTTTCCGTAATTTTTAAATATATTGCCAGACAGACACAACTTGTATTGAATATTAATCAATATAAGAAATTATTGTAATGCTTCTTTAACCTACTTTTTGCCGTCCAATTTGCTTAAAGTTTTGCGTACATTTCTAGACCAGATTCGATGATAATTGAAATATAATATAATATTGAATATGATATTGAGTATGAAATATTTAATACAATAAATCGGACGTCTTTGTGAGAATGACCGGATATACGAGAAAATGCTTTAAGATATGTTATTTAATAAGTTTAAAAAGTATTGTCTAAATACATAAGTTTAACGCTTCTTCAAAATGATTTATTCAGGACTCTCAGAATCTCTTCTCAAAAATATCCTCTCGTACAAAAATTAATTACGTATTAATGTGGTAAAGGTCAAATTTTATCTGCATCATTATAAGCAACCGACCATGCACCTACTGTAATGAGAAATTCTAGTCTTTGTCATTTTATCGTATAACATGATGACTAAGAAGAAGAACTAAGACTAAGAAGAAGACTTGTTCGATCACGAACAAACAAGAAATTCTGATACAAAGTACGTAGAAATTTACAAAACAAAATAATTGAAAGGTTACTTACTTTTAATTTAGAATATTAAAATCAGTAAAGCATTAATTACAATAGTAACTTTATATATGTTTCAGATGTAATATTTAACACAAAAATCTGTTTTTTTTCAAAAAATTTAAAATTAATTGTAAAACCATGACAACAGCTTCACGAAAAAGACATATTTAGAAAACGTATAAAAATTTGAACGCAGTGGGATTTTAACCCGCGCCTCTTGAAACCTTGAACGCGCGGGTTCAAATCCTGCTGCGTTCAAATTTTTATACGTTTTCTAAATATGTATTTTTTTTAATTTCCTTAGTGTGGGAATAATACTTTAAAAAAAACAGGTTCACGCTTCTTCCATCACATCAGTGTAGGCAAAGATAATATAGTGACAAAATATAGCTGTTAGTTATTTATTTAATTAAATAGTAGGTTATAATACATTCATTAAAACATTTTTAATTATTTTTATGTTTCTTTTATATATTTAACAATGTAATAAGAACTCACTTTTCACTCACAAAATCCTTCATAATTTACAAATATGCACTTTACCAACCATGAATACCTGCCAATAGCTAATTCAGCCAGAATTGTATATTAAAAAAAGATTGTCACTTAAATATATTAAACAAACTAGTCATTTATGCTATAATTAAAATAATTTATAAAATATATTACATACCTACGTATAATTCGACATTCTATGTATGATTCGGCCTAATACGAGAAATTGCGTGTTAAGGGTCGGAGCGGTGAAATGACGGGATCCGAATGGAAAGCAAACCCACAACCAATCCCGATTATAGTCAGGCACTGTACCCTAACACATATGGCCTCTAACATATTGCCTTAAATTCAAGAGTTACAAATACGTAAAAATATCAGTAAAAAAGCTAAACTCCTAATTACTTTTAAACCGTAAAAGTAACCATTATTATCAGGTCAACACTACATGGGAGCTACATTAGGGACACTAGATTTTGAGGTAAAAAATACCTGGTATATTTTAGAATTTTAGTTTGTGTACTATATAGCTGTGTATGAATATATCTGTTTATATATAAGTATGAATCTACTTATTTCTCGCCTACCGTTAGGCCGTAGGCCGTTAGTTCTTTTTATATAGTGAAAAATCTTTTCAAACGAATGCCAGAAAGTATATAAAAATGTTTTTAGGTATTTAGGACTAAGCTTTACAAATTCAGTGCTATTTATAAAAAAATATCAAGAATAATTATGAAAAAAACGCTAAGGACGTGAATTTGATTTAATTTTGACTTTTGATTAAAATTGAGGGTTTATTTTTTTGTAAAATGATGTGGAAAATTAGGTAAGGGTAAAAAAAATTAAACACATTTTCCCGTTTTAGAAGTACTGGACTATAAATAAACCGTTTCAATACTGATACGCAAAGAACCTGTAGAAATATTTTAAATTCTCTTATTCATTTTCAGCTTTCCCCATGGCTTATTTTAAATTTTAACGACGCTTAAAGCAATTAGCGCATGTAAAAGTTATAGGAAGTATATAAATACAAAATAAAAATCACTTCGTGTTTTTTATGTACATTTTTACACACATTACATTTTTAAATAATATTTATAGTGAAATGGTTTTCTGTGATCCTCAAATATGTTTTCCCCAAATATTCGCATGTATCATTATGCATAAAATTTTACTTTAATTTTATAAATGTTTTTTTATATTTTTAACATGACTATTTTTTGGAGCTTTGTACATGGCAGGGTGGTTAGAGTTCTCTCTGAGTTTCAAGACACTTCGATCCCCATTTTCCGCCCGAAATCGAGACAATCATTACCCCAAGACCGATTCTCGAACCCACAGCCGATCGCGTTTACATCAGACGTTGTTCCACTGCGCCACGATAACCTTCATTTTAATAATTCATTATCGCTAAAACCATTACAGAACAGGTTGATAATTTCAAGTATTATAATAAACGTATTGAAGGGCAACAGGAAATTAACAATAATTAAATATGAAATATTCACCGAATGGGAATCAAACTCACAACGCAAGCGCGAAGTTTAGCATGATCTTGCCAAAGTATATAAGTTAACTAAGTAAGTAACAAGTTAACTAAATAATATAAAATGATAATGAAAAATATATTCATAAAGTTTTAAATCACCTAGATTTATATAACCATAAAGTACTAGGAGGTCACCAGAAAAAATACATGTAAAACCGGTACTTCTAAAGCCGGACTACCGGCTCCGGCCACATCCGGCACTGTCTGCTTCTGAAAGCCTTTTAGTTCAATTTACCGTAAAAAGAGACTAACCAGTTTTATACCGACTTTGTTTTACATCAGTCAGTTTATTATTGTACTCGTTAAATACGAGCTAAGGGAATACTTGTTTTTTAATAAAATAAAATATATATGAAATACATATATTATGCATTGGCAATAGGTATATGTACAGGAGGTAGTCGAGTAGACACTCGACGATGGACGGACGTCCATTCACGCTCCAATTAACAATATGGAATAAAAAAATATCCACGCCTTTTCAGAGAACTTAGTGTTAAGGCACTCCGTTCTCCAGTTTTGTGCCCGAAATTGATGTAATGCGTTTTGACTAGCAGAACTCAACGCCGTAATTTGTCACTTTTAATAGAAAACTCTGTGTGATAATTGAACTGACAACCGTCTACCGCTATATATATATATATATATATATATATATATATATATATATTATTTAAAGATAAATACTATATCTATATTTCTATCCATAAAAACCTTCAAAAGTTTACTTAGTAGATTATTAAAGTTTGATCCCTTTTTATCCCTTGTATATTTCCTGTTTATAAGGTTCCCTAAACTGTAATGTAAGAAGTAAATAAGAGAGAAAGATAAAGTTTCTTCAGAATACAAAACTCAAATAGCCATAGCTATTGAGTATTAGCAATTCAAATAGCTGCCTTTGAGGATAGAGGGATCTTTTCCGTAACTTACAGTTCAAGGCCGGCTTGTAGGAGACGGCTGAGCAGTTATCGGCCAACTAAGATTAGTTGTCAAGCTCTATATATGTCTTATGAATAAATAATGTTGTATTTATTTGTTTTAGTAAGTTTAATTTTATCATCAAGTCACGAAGAATGTACTGAGAAAAAAATGGAAAAAGTATTTAACTTATTTTAAGAGCTACCTAACTGTAGGCATTGGTTTATAAACATATATCGTAAAAATATATAATATGGATTTACGTGATAATAATATGAGAAACTAGAAACATACATTTTATATTTTAAAATTCAAACGCAAATAATATATAATTTGATTAAGATTTGATTTGATTTAAATCGGGAAGACACAGCAGACACATCCACAGACATTGAGACAATTGAGACAAGAGAGAATTGAGACATTTCGTGTTGGGTAGCGGAACTCAAAGTCATGCTTTGTCTTAGATACCAGAGCAGAGAAATAAAATTATTTTAAACAAAAATCATGATCATTCGGAATATTACAATGGTTTCGTAAAAATAAAGGTATAAAATGAGGAAAAAAATGTGAAAGTGTATTTTACTATTTTGGGTAAAGTAAATACACTTAAAGAATTGGAGAGCTACGTGAAAGAAATTGAAGTGTTTTGATGTTTTGCTTTTATTTTAAATGTTGTATTTTTTTGTATATTTATGCAGCCATCTTGATGTATTTTCGTATCACGCTGGGTGGGGTAAAAATAACCTAGCTAACGCTACGCTACTTTACTTAATCAGGTCAAGAAATGTTTTTTTTTAAACAAAAATTACTCTACTAGTATTAATTGAACAAATAACACCTATGGACGTAATATGAATAAAAATAACCTATTATACCAAAACAATATATATAACTATATGGTTCTATATAATAACGCTATTTGCATAAATTTGATACAGTTGATTATTTTCTTTAAATATAATTTCTCAAAGTAAAATAATTAAATTGGTTTCAATTTTCGTAGCACAGTAACAAAACCTTTTGCATTTTGCTGGTTGTATGAACTGAAATACTACTTGGGTCTTCACAAAATGCAAACAATATTAAAAAGGACCCATATAAAAGGTAGTTTTAAATCCTAGTTGTAACTGAAGAATTATTTATTTACGAAGGCTACACAAACTTTGCAGGTTTCAAGTGTTCAGTAGTACAATATCTAATCTAACAGTGCGCTTCATTTTGTTTTCCATTGTAATGCTCTTATCGATGGGATTGAGCGCTTTAAAGCATGACAAATCCAACAGAGCCTGTTCGTTACGTGAAAACGGTGTTTCAGGTGAACATTGCATTTGGTGTTATTGCTATTGTGGAGTAAATTTCAAACAATAGTATAGAATTCGGTGAATAATGTATGTACACATAATATATACAGTAATTTATTAAGTTCATATTAAAATATTATTTTATAAACAAAAGCTCACATTTCAGAAAAAAACTACAGTATATTCATTATCGTAATATTTGGTATTTGTTTGTGTGGACTTTATGAGAACTTTTTACGATATTTTTATATAAATTATTTATATTTATATCCTCATGCGATGGCAACACGCATAAGCCGTCTCTACCGGTTTATTACCACCCTCAGCATTTAAAACCAGCGTGAAGTAGTAGCTTACTGCTACTGCGTTTCGCGTTATGTAATGCCGAGCCCCGGTGCCCACCCTCCAAACCCTTCTTAGAATATGACAGCGGTACTAAATGTGAGACTATCCCAGAAGGGTATCAGCGTCTCAGCATAATTGCTGTTGAAATATATGCATAATATAATCTCAATATATATAAAAAACAATATTGTATTCATTAATACTGAAATAAATTATACTGATATTATACCAAAGTCGAATAATTTTATTTAAAATAAAAAGTTGAATGCTTTATTTTTTGAACGCCATATAATTTACTATTGGTTCACCAAAGTTAATGCCTTAGAACTGAGAAGAGCGGGCGTATGAAACTCAGCGGAACTTCTTTTTTTTTTCAATAAATAATTTACGGATTTATTAATGACTATATTGCCTTTCACAGACTGGAGTGAACATTGCATTCTCAAGGCGTGTTATCATTTATAAAATCATTAATTAATAACCTTTAACACACAAACGTCGTTACACAACGTTTGACGTTTTCTGGGATTCTATTATATAAGCGTACACAGCGTCCCATGAAATATACAAGTTCAATCGTATTACAATACGCGATAAGTTTAAGCGTATTTCTAGTATTAATATTATGCACATCAGTTATACACTGAGAAGCAACAGTCAATATATTGATTTCTTTAAGTATTTCCCTTTAAGATTCTCTCGGGCCTAAGTTATACATTGCGCGAATAGCTCGCTTTTGCAAGACATAGATTGAATTAATTGAAGCTGCATTACCCCAAAGTATAATGTATTAAAACAAATACTATGAAAGAAGCTAAACTAAAGAAGGCGAGCCGTTTCCACGTCAGTTAATAGTACATTTTTATTAACCCGTCAATTTGTGGCCAAAACTGAAATTAAAAGAGTCAATAGTGATATCGAAAGACGACAGGATCCACGACTTGGCCATTTAAGAGTACAAGAGGACCAATTTTCGTATTTGGTGATCTGAAAATTATACATTTAGTTCTTTTACTATTTTATAGTTGGTTATTAGCACTAAGCTTATGTACTATTTTAGAAAGAGCATTGTATGCTGTATATCAAGACAATTTTTAAACAATTACTCTATTCCGATATAGGGAAAGATAACCTGACAAGCTACTACTGTAAACTGACGATGAAACGTACTGTGAAACTGTTCTGATAAACTGATGATGGAGCGTAGTGTGGACTTTTATATTATGCAAAACATATTTTCTTTAAATATGAATATTCATAGGAAAAGTGTTTCGTTTATATAAATTGGATTATCCACGCATATATGAACTCAACAAAATCGTATACGACTAATAAAATACGACTTACGATACTCCTAGTTTCAATCAGCTTTAGACACGTATATTCCCAGCTATCCTACTGGTTATATATATCAAACATATACGGGAATAGTTACAAAAAACATTTATTGTATTAATTTAAATATAGTATTTATTTTAAGATTCACTCTTTAACCCTAGCGGGGTTGTCAGAGAGTAAATAGTTAAGTTATAATATAAGCTTTTTAAACTTCGTTCTTCTATACAACTAAGAAAAATAGGGACAAATAATTTTTTTAATTTAGATTAAGTTTTAATTAACACAATAAGAAATTAATCACTCCATTTGGCAAGCATTTATAAAAATATTTATCGTTAAATTTTAGGAATCAGTTTCATTTCTTCATTCATTTTTTATTTCTATCTATATAAATTATAATATTTTCGTCTTTTTTAAATATTTTATAATGAACATAATATACATATATAAAGATATAATATACAGTATAATAATTAAAAATAACCAAGACACAAGCTATGGCATTCGGGACCTATCTTAGGCCTCCTCCACCACTGATCTTGAACTTAGCAAGCCACATACTTGGGGATAATCATAGTTGTCTAACATCTTAGGATGACCGCCCACGTCAATAAAGCATGTAATAATGCCAGAATGGCGCTTAACTTCCTGCGGCCGATTCTTCAATTAAAACTTCCACTCCGTATCAGAGCCGCGCTGTATAAAACGAACGTCAGGCCACACTTGACGTACGCAGTGCCGGCCAGGTACGCTCTCGCTAGCCATCCTCAAAGGAAGAAACTCCAGCTGGTTCAGAATATTGCCCTTCGTCGCATCTCCCAGGCTCTTCGATGCGTGAGGATCGCCACCATAGCGAAGGATCTTCGTATCAAGAGTTTGAAAGAATTTATTAGTGTTGCCTTAAGTTCCGCCACACAACACGCAATGTCCTGATTTTGGGCGGAAAGTTGAGAACGGAGTGCCATGATACTAGGTTTCCTCTGATGACCCTTCTATGCGGCAAAAAGTGGGAGGCTGTTTTTTTGTTTTTCGTAACAAGTTACAGTGTAATCTGTTTGTTTTTTGTACAAAGTAGTAGTAGTGGTAGTAGTACGAAAATCTAAGTCAGATAATACTTGCAGTGTCTGGTTGCTGCGAAAACATTTGAAAAGAAAGCTATCACTAAAGCTTACATTCCATAGAATAAAAATATATAATTTTCATAAAAAAAATTGTTTGGCAATAACTTTTTATATTCTTACTTTTTTGAAGAATTATATTTTTATTAATTTACTTTTACATTTTTGATATAACTAGTGTTTCAATTATAATTTCTGCATAGAAAGTACACGTTCTGCGCAAAACCTCGATACATAATATTCAATTATCTTCATTTATTTGTCCAACAATTTTAACCTAAAATTCCAAGGACGTAAGAAATTTAAACAATTATACTTATTTCACATTTCTAGGTAATTTTTTTAGGTTTTAAGACTAAATTGAAATATTATACATATGCTAATTTAAATAGCATCAAGCAACCTGTAGAAGATCAGCCTAAAAACACGAGTTGTTAGACGAACGTTTTACTTGACATCTCACCAAAGTAAACGTTTCCTCCGTCTTCGAGAGGTTTGTCAACAGTTCAATACAACCAACCTCAGAAAAGCTTTTAGATACTTGTTTCTTTAAAGTACTCCTCTCAATCGATGCAACTTGAAAAGTTTTAAGCATCTGTCTTACAATACGTGCTCAAAGACTTCAACTTTTGCTGTAATATTCAATAACAACCTACCTTTCTGAAATATTAATTCAAGTTATTTTTTATTAAAAAGATGGATGCTTCAGAAATTTTGTGTACAAGAGTTTCAATTTTAAAACATATTACTTTGAATTTATTTCATATTTATAGGTATATATTATATGTACAATAAAGAATATTCTATACTATTGCGTTCTTATAAATTCTCGACTACTGAAGGAATAAAAAATAGATCTATCTGCAAGTGATTGGTGTAGGATAACATGTAACTTGTTTGAAAGTGTGTATTCATTGTATGTGTGTTACCTGTGAAGTTAGATTCAATTCGACGTTTCAGTCCCGCATGCGACATACACGATATCTCTGTGATAGTGGATTATGAAGAATCAGAAGTCATTTGAAGGTAAAATATTATTTCATATTTATTTAGAAGGGGTGTCCCAAAATTCACCCAAGACTTGAATTTTCGCGCCATTTGCTCATTTTCATCTTTATGGCTTTGTTAATTGACAAAATTGTCTGTCACATTTCACATTTCACAGAAAATCCACAAGTGATTGTTGAGCCACAAATCCATCCACAACGTGTAACTATTTGGTGCGAATTTTCGGTTTGAGGCATCATCGGACCATTCTTCTTCGAAAATACAGCTGGTCAGACAATAACAGTTAATGGCAATTAGTTTTTTGTGCCGAAATTGCTAGATATGGATGTGGATGGTATGTGCGTTTCAACAAGACGGTGCCACATACCATACAGCCCGAGAAACAATTCAATTATTGTATAAGTAATTTCCTGGTCGTGTAATTTCCCGTTTTGGTGATCAGAATTGTCATGATGCGATTGATGTCCCAGATCATGCGATTTAACGCCTTCGGGTTTTTTGACGATTAAGGTTTATGTCAATAAGCCCACGATCACCCAAGCCTTGAAAGAGGAAATTGAGCAGTATATCAACGAAATTCAGTCGAAATTTATGCAAAACAATCATAGAAAATAAAAACAAAAGTCATGCCAGCAAAGTCAAGGAGGCCATTTATCCAATATGCTATTCCATATATAACCTTATACTGTATACTATATAAATCAATCAAAATTTTACAATTTTTTATTATAAACCTGTGTTTTCTATCAAAATTACTTCTTGCGTAAATTTTGGGATACCTTTTACTCTCAATTGGTGGTATTCCAAGAAAATTATGAAGGCTCTAGTAATGTATGCTTAGAAGGCACATTCACTATATTTTTTAATTTCCTTGGATATCATAAAAACATATTTAAAATAATTTATGCGAACAAGAAAACTGAGTTATATAACGCAAATAGTGAATGTAGTTGAAAAGAAAATAGGTCAAAAGATATAAGACGCACAATCCAAACCGAGGAACATTAGCTAGTGGTATTAACCTAGCTAGTGGTATTACTACTGAAAAAAAGCTATTTTTACATAAATATCACCTAAAATGACGAGCTACGAATTTTGTAATAAGTTAAAATCACAAATATCAATAATAAATAAAACAAATATGCCACTGGTTTCTAATAAATACTATTTTAAATAAATAGTTGAATACTAATAATAGTTGAATAATAAATTTACAAGTCACAACTTCCACATAATGTGTTAAAACATTACATGCTTAAAGCAAATTCATTCTTCAAAGGACTTTCACGAAACTTATACCATTTCCTCATATTTTTTTCTTGTATCAAATGTCCATCGTAATTAAATTCGAGACCCCGAAAAATATTATTTAATACAAAATTTATTTAATACAAAAGAACATTTCATTAACGAAGCTAATTAGAAAAACAAGGGCACATTTTTTGTTTTCATAAACGGAAGCACTTTCCTGGTAACTCAAGATGTTGCGGGTGGCAAAAGAAAGGCAATTATAGATTCATTACACGCTTACTTCGTATCCTTCTTTGTTTTCATTTTTCTTGAGCTAAGGAAATAAAATGTATTACAAAGCCAAAATATCATTAGGCGTAGTACGATCATATTAATAAACTAGTGACATGCTCGCGGCTTTGCCTGCGTAAACTACATGACTAAACTTTATCGTTATTTCGCCCGCACGCGTTGTCTTTTAAATGTTGCTTAGTGAGCTGACATTAGCGTGCCCAGACGCACATACAAACAGACAAACAGAAAAAATATTAAAAACCACTGTTTTGGATTCTATTACATTGATAAATGCACCCAATTTTTTTTCGTATAACTTCCATGTACAGACAGCGATCCGTTACATTATTTTACATGTATATATAGTAAAGATTATATTGAAAATGTACTATTAAATATATATAGTCTAGGAAATCATATTGGAGGCCATTGTGGCGCAATGGGACACCGTCATCGCAATGGGATACTATCTGACTGTAGTTAATTCTACATGATTGGTTTGGGTTCGATCCTCACCCTGGGGAATATTTATATTTATTTTAATTATATATTTAATTATTCTCAATTGCTTGCTCTCGCAAGACCAAGTGCCTCCACTCAACACGCAATATCTCGACTTCGAGCGAAATATGAAGTACACAGCGTCTTGTCACAAGGTTCTTTCTTTCTCTATGCGAGAAAATGCGAAGAGCTGTAATATACCAATGTTTTCAACAGGTACCTATTTAAATATTTTCAACTTTATGCACAATGGTTCAAGCTGTGATAAGAAAACTTGGTACAACATTTCCTGTCCTATGACAGTTAATGGACTTGAATGCTCAAACAGTATGAATAGGTAAATAATTACACCAGCTACATGCTTTGTTATGACAATTAGAGATATTGCGTGTTCTCTATTGTAACTTATTGCAACTGATTAAAAACTAGCGACCGGCTCGCGGCTTTGCCCGTGTTAGCTATAGCAAATTCGTATTTTCAGCGGCCTTTTTTGTAAACCAATGAAATTCCTGGAAAAACTAAAATAAGCGATAGAAAATTACCTATGTCTATGCCATGAAACTCAAGTATATCTTTATAAAAATAATAAATTACAATCATTTCTCATAGTGGGAATCAAACCCACAACCAATCATGTTACAGTCGAACGTGGTGGTCTTTAATTGATTAGAAATAATAAAAACAGATTTTATACCATGTACAATAATAAGTATTTATATTAATATCGTATTTAAACTGATATACTAATGGAGGTGATTCATCAGCAACATGCATTTCTTGCCAGGCGATTAAACTTAAATATTTATTGAAAATATTTGACAATCTATAATCTAAAAATAATATAAATCTAATTTGTTAAAGCCAAAGTTAAAAAATATATAAAATACTTATATAAAGCAAGCAAAGCAAGATTGTATTTTACAAAGTATATTTCCTAATGTCTACATAATATGTCTAAAAATGAATAAAATGTTCTACTAAACGTCGAATGAAAACTTTAGCACTCTGATATACCGTATGCTGGTAATAGACACATCTTGCCCATTACTGACGAAGCAATTACTTTAAGTGGGAACCTTCAAAGGTAAGACTGCGCCATTTCTCGCTGCATCATTAAAATATTGCATCGTGAATGTATATACGTACATAGATATATATAGCAAATTATAAAATCAAATATCTCACTTTTATTCATAATAATACTAGCTATTAATTAAACGCTATTCTTTAGATGCAGTGCGAGACTGTATACGCTAAATTGTGGGTTCGATCCCCACTAGGGGGGAACGATTATATTTAAATAGTTTTCATTTCTCCGTTCGGTCCGGCGTTGACTTCCGCCACGCAATGCGCAATGTCTCGTATTCGGTCGGAAATCTGACATAGGAGTGTCTTGATACTCTAGGTTCTCTCTGTCTATACTTTTTTGCGGAAAAAGCGTGAAGTTTTTCTACTATAATATTGTATAAATAATACCTGTACATAATATTTCTTCGGCTAGTCGTTATTATATTTTTTATTTTACTTATAATCTAATTATTAATAAGAAATTAGAGCAGCATAATCGTCAAAAAAGACTTGGACATACATTGCCCTGCTTTATGTAACTTTATTATTTAAAAGTCTATTTACAGACATTGATGGTGGCTGTTGCTTCTTTGTGCATTTTGAAGCATTTAATAAATAAACTTGCCTTTAGTGGTATTTGAACTTAATCATAACATATGTTAGACTGATCTTGAATGCAGGAAGATGAAATCTTCGATAAAGAAAACTTCAATAATTGTTTATCACTCTTGTTAAACAAACATGCATAACATTTTTCACAATCTGCTATGTCATAAAAATATACATAAAAGAAAACTATTCATAAGTATACATAAAAAAAATATTTTGGAAGCTTTTAGTAAGATAAGTCCGACCCGATTTCGGTTTTTACCCTAAAAGTTAATACATGTCAGATATCTAAAAATAATTTCTCCAAAAGACACTCTACATTTTGTTCATAAATAGAATACAATATGAAATGTTCAACGAAAAAGAAAATATCTTTCGTAATTTATGTAACACAGCCTCTCTATAAAAAGCTTATTATCGTAAATATGACATACGCTCTTACATTTTTAGCATCTTCTCCGGTAATTCACGCACTTTACCCTAACCCCTCTATACTAAGCATGAGAAAGCCAATATGTTTCATACTTACGAGATATTTAATCCTGCGGCTCGTGTAATCAGGACATAGTATGAGGGTGTGAACCCTAAATATGCGTTACCGTCTTTTATCGCGTGTAACGTAACGCAATTTAATGGGTTTCTTTATAGTTTTATAAAATTTACTTCGTATACTCGTATGTGTATTTTAAAAGCATTTCTTAAAGATACCATTTCTCAGTATAGCTAGAACAGAAAAGTTTATCAACGATTTTTTTTTTCATTTAGCATTTTATTTCATACAATATTTCTAATGTTCCACAATTATACTACTCTCGTGTATTTTAGTTAAAATGTCATATTGTGATATTAATAAAAAACTTTGTCCACCGAATATGTAGCTTAAAAAATAACTATTCAATTTCGTTTAAAACCTTAATATATTTAAACACAAAATTATAGCTCAGTTAGATTTTTGTCACTAGATTCGAGTATGGCATTTTGGGTTCAAAATTCACGTTTACTCTTAAATATCAAATATACGTATTTTAAAAACATACTGTTTAACTAAAGTACAACTGTTTAAGTAAAGAATATTTTGTTTTTTTATATTATTTTAAAAATAAGGTGTAGTACATGTCTACGATTAACAAAAATAATAATTAATGGCAATATAATTCAATTTATACTGAATCTTTTAGAAAACAAGGCTTTGGCTTCCCGAATGTCGATAAGCACGTAACTAATGGTTCGTTAGGATACAAGATCCGGTTTCCTTATCAGTCGAAGCGCGTCCGGTTATATCTCTTCGTTAAAACCGGATAATCCGGCATAAACTTCAAATATCTTTTCAATAATTTTGTTATTAATGTTCAGAATCTTTGTTATAAGTAAACTTTTGAGCTTTATGAATTCAAGCTCGTTATTGTTACATTTCGTTTATATACGTAGATTTAGTGTTAATATTTTTTTAATTTTCGTTATTATTTGATTCATATTTAAATGGAATATAACTAGCAAACCGTTCGCGGCTTCGCCCGCGTGAACTATAGCTACTTTGTATTTTCGTTGGCCTTTACGTAAAACAATGAAAAACCTGGAAAAATAAAATAAAAACAGATTCTCAAGTGATCTAAATAATATTTCGGCTACAAATTAGTCCCTTCCTCCAGGGTCCCTCATCATTTCATCTTTCACTTTCTGCCACTCATACGCAATATCCCGAATTTGAACAGAAATTGAAGAACAGGGTATCTTGACACTAGGTTCTCTCTGACTACCCTGCTATGCGGGTATATACTACCATACCCTATAACAAAATATACGTAACTTGGTTAATATTATATATTCTCAGACTCATTACTCTTACAAAGATGGGATACATTAAAATTCTTAAGCGCTATATTTTAGTCTTACGACCGGTAAAAAGTTACTGAGTTTTATATTTACTACCTATTTAGTGTCTTGTTTTATGTCGACGCTAACAGCATTTGGTCTTGACAGTACTCTGGCAGAGAAATATTATTCATTTTCTTCGGTTCAATAAATATACGATATACATCTATGAAAATTGCTTAAGCTTACAGCAAGCCTTATATAATAAGCTAAGCACGTACTTTTTTAAATATTCGTAGTATATAAATTTTCTGGATCTTCAATGTTATTTATATAATATAAAACCTAAATTATTTTTATTTTATATTAATAATTTTGAAAAATACATACTAGTTTGTCTATTTGTATTAAAGTATACTTCTGTAGATAAGATCTGAAAAAAGTTAACAAAAGTAGAAGTATAATCATTTGTGAAATCCTTAATTGATTTAAATAATAATGTAATGTAAAGTGATAGAACGCATATTTAGCCTAATTATTCAACTCAGGACTTATACTTAGTTTAGTTAGTTACAGTACTTATATATAGTT
The DNA here is from genome assembly GCA_038994665.1 of Podotricha telesiphe. Classification (NCBI taxonomy): domain Eukaryota; kingdom Metazoa; phylum Arthropoda; class Insecta; order Lepidoptera; family Nymphalidae; genus Podotricha; species Podotricha telesiphe. Next base: position 33,230 of record JAOYRR010000602.1, read on the forward strand.
TTATGATCGAAATGTCAACTGCAAATTATTTAATATACAAATTATTCCATATTAAATGAGTAACCAGGTGGCTGATAAAGTTTTAAGCACACAACGACGAAGACAGGTGTGAAATTAATGAGATGAGCGCAGATTATGCCGGTAGCTATTGTCACACTAATGGATGCGCCGAACATAATGCTCATAGAATATTTGGGATTCGTAATGAAATGTCTAATACTTAATGCTACTGTATGCTATGTCCTAAACGATGTATTTTAGTTACTGGCAATACAAGCATTTGCCTCTCCAACTGTACTTTTTTATTAGATTACAGTAATGTATAAGGTTCAGCTTATTGATATAGGAAATGGAAAATTCGTTTTCATTTTCTACGAATTCATCTCTATCATCATCATCATCTATAACAAAGTAAACTACAATAATAAGAAAGTAATATTTTAACAAGAATTATGCACAAGGTCGAAACTATTTCATTTAGAAATTTTGTTCAAGTTCTCCTTAATATACTCTAAGAGTAATGTAAAATTATGCGCAATGACTACTATTTAATATGAAATAGAAAAAAATATTTCTCATTTATTTGTGTGCCAATCATGTATGTAGCGGAACTCAACTAATCTTAAAAATGTATTTTGATTAAATAAAAATAAACCAAGAGAGAATCTATGATTAAGCCATAAAACCAAACAAATTTAATGATGATACACATAGTATGTTATGGAAATAACACATAGGTTGAAGTTAAAGGCAATTTTTACTAGAATAAATTATTACAATTTAAATAAAAAAATAATTGGAACAAGAACGAAATCTTTTAAATATAATAAATTAAGAAAATGTACCCATAATATTATAAATATGAATTATTTTGATATGCGTAATAATAGTATAATGCGTATAATAGTTAACTATTATACGCATAACGCGCCTATAGTTCTACGCTAGGCGCGGAAATTACGCGTTGCCTCTGCGACGTGGGTGTGACTATAAACTAAAGTGTATTAAATACAAATTTTATTAATTTAATATATTGTTAATGCATTGATTTTAACACTTGTTCTTAATTTAAACTTAAACTCTGCCAAATTTCAATTTCCTTCAGAATTTTGGTTTCACTTATCAATACAAAGATACAACATTAAACATTAGAATACAATTTTTAATAAAAAAATTCAAAAACATATAGCCAAAACACACATTCTCTTCACTAAACTCGTTCAATCACGTTTTCACAAACATTGTTTTCTTACATGGCATGGTAATAAACAAATATTTTGTCATGCTCTCAAAGGGATTACCTTGACAGCCTCTTTGTAGATAGGATGTTTATGTGCCAATATTTTGCGGTAAACTGTGTTCGGAAGCGAATACACTTAACTATTATAAGATGCATATTTTACATAGAAGCCTATATTCGAGACTTACGTGGTCTATATTCGGGATGAATGAGAAATAAAAAATGTTTATTTTATATCTTAAAGTTGTTAACAAATATTTTAAAACTCTTTTAAGCCGTAGCTAGTTATAAATTAATAAATTAGTTTTATGTTAAAATAGTTTTTAATTATTCTTACAATTAACTTTATCGTCGTAAAAATATAGAAAAGTGAAATAAATTTTGAAATTATTTAATAATTTATTTTGTTATACAATCTTAAAATCTAGTCATAAATCTAGCAACAAAATAATTAATTACAAACACTTTAAATAATTTAATACTTGATATTAGGTATAAGTAATTTATTAATGCTATATTTTATGACATGCATTTATTATTTAGTCAACACCGAGGTATATCTAAAATTTATGTGCCCCCTGCCGATAGCTGGGGTCGTACATCATTCTGTCGTCAGAAGATTGATGGCTTTACTTACAAAATTGCTCTTCATTAGCAAATATAATTAATATAATAAATTAAAATAAGCAGGTTGAATCGTTGAAAGTCGTCACATTTCTCCTAACTTTTTTACGGAACAAAAAATGGCAAAGGAGGCGCTTTAATAAAGCTCAGGTCATGAAAGCTTCATATATTTTGTCCGTGTTACCTTGTTTTCACACTTCACTAGCTGATAAGGAAATTACTAATTAAATTACAAATGGCTTTAGGGTACTTTCTTACGCGTGACCGGACACAGCCTAGTTAATCCAGTAGAATCAGTGATTGACTATATACAAATTGAATAAATTAATGAAATCGTGTATTTTTATATATGTAATCATTATATTTTCATTTTTAACGCTTTAAAGTTCTATTTTCATATAAGATCATATTAGAAATATTAAAATAATCATTTACTGTAATGTATGAACTGTAATTTATAACATATTTTCTTAAAGCAAATACAATGAAGGCTGTATTGATTTAATTTACATAACCTAGGAAAGAACAGATGCAATATTTAGATAAGTTTTAATAAATGCGTCAAACCCTCGGTTGTTCATTTATTAAAGCACCGTAGGCTCGCTTATTAAATTTGAATATACTGCTCGAATTGCGACCTCGCACACTCTTCTTTATTAAAACGAGGTGCGTATCTACTATGTCGGTACGGTAGCTCATAATGTGTAATTCACAAACAGTTCCACAGATGCTCTACAAAGATAGTATGCTAATTAGATTGTATATATTAAGGCTTTTCATTTAAAAAATACTACATATTATTTTATATGTTATAGAATAAAAATTATACGTATATATTATTAAATTTTAAATAGATTTTAGAATATTTTGTATTTGTAGTATTTGTATTGAATTATAGATATTAATTTCTATTTTGATTTCCAATAAAATGCTTACATACTCGTTACGATAGAAAATACAGTATTGAGAGAAATAACGATTATTTTATTTGTAATAACTTGGCAATACTATTATAACTTTCAACAAAAATGTCTGTATATAAGATTACTTTGTTATACCTTTTACAATATTTTTTACGTTACGTTACACACGCTTTTTAAGTATAATATTAATATATACTTAAATAACGTGTGTAAATAGTTATATATGTATATATATACTTTTTTAGATCCATACTTTTTTCATTATTCTATATTCAATATTTAGCTTTGTATTACTATAAAACCTATATACTGGAAGCGAAATCAACACACGTTTTGCAATATCATATATTTTAATTTATTAATTTTATTAATGTCACATCTAGAAATTCATATGTATCAATACTTATGCATGTAGTTATGTATGGTGTAATCATGGTTTCATCAAAAGCGCTACATATATGTATTCGCTCTAGCTATCAGCTCGTCAGAACGGTATTCACGAAGACCCTTGATGGTAGTCGCAATTATGAGATATGAATGTACCGAAGTGTGTTTTGCCTTTCTTAGCTCTACTGAAAATTGTTATAAAATCATCATGTATTTTATTCTTATTTCGTCGTTATAGGAAAATAGTTAAAGAGATTCCTATTTTAAAAACATTATTATCAGTTTTTCTTATCTTAAATGTGCGAATCAAACTTTAAAAATATTAAAAGGCTCCTTTTTGTATATTATTAAAAACTTATTAATTTTTAACTAATTTCATAGTTTACTAATAAATAATAATAGACTCAATATATATTGTTTAGAAATGTTTTAGTTTAATCAGTTTAACAGGTTCAACAGTACTGTATACTATCATAATTCTACTAGATTACAGTATCAAAGGACGGCTACAAAATATGGGCTGAATAAAACGGCTGTTAAGAGGTTTAAGCCTCTGGCTGTTTCCTTTTCTAGTCTGGACCAGAGCTATTTTGGGCCGTATTAGGTAACCAGCATAGTTTGTTGGTTACATGATTTGAATACTTACTAAATGTATTAGGATATACGTATTTCTAATAAATAACGAGATTTTCTGTTTTGAAAGTTTAATGATTGTTAACTTTATTATTTGATTATTTCTACTAAGCTTATAATAAAATAAAGTAACAATTACTATGAAGCGATTCGTAAATTTCACGCAAGTTGACGTAAAATGTAATGAAAGTTAGTATCATCGCTACGTACGATAGGTTTATGAATTTGAATTTCGAACGACTTGTCACTACGGTAGGTGCTCAAAGAGAAATGTAATCGCGATGTATTCCTCTCAGACTGTGCACTTAAGCCGGCTAAAATTTAAAAAACAAAAGCAATATGTTTTTCGTCATCGATATAAAATCAAAGGCGTTCGTGCCCATTTTTATTTCTCTCCTAAATTATGGAATTTATTCAAGACATGAATGTTAAGGTGTGCCGTTTCCTTACGATTTCACATCAGTTGCTATGAAATGGTCCGGCAGAGCGAGTGTAATGGGCGACAATTTCGACACCCACCTGAGCCAGCAGTCGCATGTGCGTAATCGCCTTAGCAATAACCCTCCCCCTTTATATGGGTTCTGAAATTCCGTAAACTGTTTAATATTGAAATGAATGTCTTTTCCTGTTACATATTTGAAATGCTATAACGGTGTGTAAAAATAAATTTCTTGTGTTATAATTTCAATTGCAAAATATATTCATATTTGTAGTACTTAATCATAAAACTGTATGAGAATTGTTTTTAACAATTTTAACCGACACGATTATCTATGTAGTTTTATATATCTAATAGTAATTTAACATTAGTCAACATTGAAATTCAAAAGCGCGACCTCCATTTTAATAAACATTCCTCTTCACAAAGGAATCTCAAATAACGGCACATAGTAAAATATAAAAAGATGAGATATTCAAAATAAAAAATGTTTTTGAAATAAAGAAGAGAATTTATAAAAAGAGAAATTATGAAAATGAATTTTACCTTAAAAATTTGTCAAAACAAAATGGCAAAATTTCTCAAATTACATTAAATTTTATAACGACTAAAAAAACAGGACCCGCTTTCGTTAGCATTTTCAGTACATTGTTGTGATGAAATAATTTCGTATGTCGGAATGGAGACGACAATGGTTGATATATTTTCTCTGTCGTTATTAAGGATTACAATATACATTGATGTAATTCAAACCATAATATCGCGGAATCACATGTCACTTTTGTACTGTATGATACCAATATGATATAACTATACCTATGCTTATATAAATATATAAAAAAATAACCCAAGGACTTAAATTGTTTCAGGGTATTGTTTGAAAAAATCTTGTTATGATAGCCACGTTTATGACGAGAACCGGTAATAAATGGAAATTATATAGCAAAGATGGCATAAAACAAGTTACATTTATTTTTATGCTTATGACATACATTTCTGTATTAAATGGCACACGTTGCTAAGGCTACTCAGATTCAGAAAAAAATTGCTTCGCATTGAAATTGAGTTTAATACCTCGACATTTTCCACTGACTTTTCTCCACAACTAATTTCAAATGAAAAAACAAACAAGCAGAAGACCACAAGGAAAACTTTTGAAGTTCAGAATCAATTATGTTCGTCTGTAAATGAATAAAAAACTACTTTGTAACATTTCAACATTCAGCAAACTATTGAAAAGCCTCTCAACAAAAGAAATTGCCATCTCACTAACGATTTTATTAAGGACAAAGAATGTAAAATAATAAATGGATAGCGTACCAGTCGCCGTCCGCCACAGCTTTCGAGAATTGGAATGAGTAAGTTGCCTTGGATTATTTTTATAGTCGATTTAAAACGGTTGCTTTCAGAGGGGAATTGAAAAAACAAATTTTAAATGGTGATTAAAGAGGTTTTTGTGTAATTGTTCTTTAAAAATAGGTTTTTAATAATTTCTTTTTACACTTAACTCAGACGAAAAGAGACTATAAATCCTGTAACATACCGCTAGTAGCGCTAGCAGGGTTTCCAATTTCGAGATCCAACGTCGCCATGCATCATAAAACTTTAGAAGTCCAGTTTCGTCGTGTTTTATCGTACTATTGTTTCAGAAGTGATAAAACCGATAAGTCCGGTAACTGCTAAACTTGGATTCGTGTTGTTCACATCAATGTTCTCTTTCCGATTGCTCTTGTTACTAGTTTATGGGTGAGAGGCAATATGAGTTTTATACTTGTAATATTGATATAATAAGTCACAAAGAATTAGTAATATACCTTGAATATTTCAATTGTATTATAGCTTTATTTGATTCGCTATTTGATATTAATTTTGATTGTTTGGTATTCTTGTAACGTTGTTCTTGTATCTAGTTAGGTAGTATAAAAGAAATTAAACTATACATATTTGACTACTAGAAGTAATTATAACTTGAAATATCTTTAAAATACAAAATATAACCGTTTGGTAGATCTGATTGAGTAAAGTGGGGCTTTGAGTATCCGCCGCTCAATATGTTACCTCTCTATTCAAATGGAAGTAAAAGATGAAGTGATAAGTCACGTCTCTTTGTCGACTTGTAAAATGCGAGGTATGCGTAAAAATAAAAATAGAATCTTGTGTTTATATTTTCGTTATCTTTAATTATTATAAATCTTGAATAAATTAGAAACTTGTATCAAATAATTTATTTTAAATTATTTAGAATTAATAACGTTGAAAAGCGACTTTGTGTAGTTATCCAAGGTAAAACACTAAGTGTCTGTTATATATAATTCAACACCCAGAAAATACAATAAAAGTTGAATTCAAACCAAGATATGTATTTATATATTTTATTAGAATAATATTTACGTAAAACAGTATCTATAAGTTACATCTAAATAATCCAGTACATTATTTCCGATATGTATGTCTAAGACTAAAGAGTGGAGCGGTATCATGAGCGGAGGCTGTATAGATACACGTGCGGTGATGCGAAGGTAACGGCAAATGGGCGCGAGCGGGAGCGGAAGCGTGAGCAAGAGCGGAAGCTTTTGACTTCCACTTCTACTCCCGCTTCTACCCCCGCTTACTAATGCGCCGCCATTGACTCATTTTTTATAGTTAAGCTGGTCTTTTACGGTACTTCGTCAGATTTTCCAGATATTTAATTGTTATATGACAAAGATGTGCGTTGAGCCCAAAAAAGAGTTGTTCAGCTCACTTTAAATATATTCAAAGGCTCAAATTCGGGTGCAATGGTGAGAACGAAGTGTGCCTAGGTGCTTGCTGCAGAAAAGCGTGAAGGTGAATAAAAATTACAATCGTCTGCTGTAGAAGACTCAAGAGTCAAAAAAAATCCCACAATAAAGAAATTGATTATAATTTTGGGTCAGCTTCAATGCTAAATATGTAGTATATGTAAGTAATCCATACTAATATTATAAATGGGAAGTAACCCTGTTTGTCTGTCTATGACGTCAACACGGCCAAACCGCTGAAGTTTTTCCAGGAATTTCCTTGCTGTAGGAATAAGCTGCAGACAATACGAAACCGCTATAATTCTAGCGGGTTACTAGTAGTAATACATAAAATATCGAGCTACAATATATTGGACTGTCCTAAATGTAAATACTGGCATGTTCAATTTTATATTAGGGCATTAAGGGGGCCACAAGAAACACGACCTTTGAATAAATCTCCCATTACGCTCTTTCTTTTGCAAGCGATTCGGAATTATATAAATAAGATTTTTTTTGCATAAGCTTTTCATTTTCTTCTATACTAAAAGTTGAATTAAATATGTACTTCTAAAGTTACATTATAGTTTTAAAAAATAAAGATATTAACAATACATATGTTTTATGCATAAGGCAAGCATTTAACTTCAGCTTCACACTTCTTACCCTTCACTTCTTACCCTGCATAGCATGGTAGTCAGAGAGAACCTAGTGTCTAGGTTCTCCCTGACTACCATGCTATACTCTCTGTTCTCCATTCTTAGCCTGAATCTGAGCCTGAGCCTTTTTATGTAATAATACAAAAATGTCAGCCCCATCGTTCCCTAAAACAATCTTCAAACACACAATTATAGCATTTCCTTAATCTTCTAAGAACACTATTTATACTTAAATTTATACAACATCTTAGTTACCACAGAACAAGGTTCAGACAATAAACATTGGAAAACACCTACATCTCTTAAATTTAAATTATATCGACGAATTAAGTCTTGACGGGCCCCGGCATTACGGACACATTCCACTAAGAAATGGTGAATATCATCCTCCACTCCGCACAAACTTTTGTGTTGCATGGCGGGACTCAACGCACTTTTTTTCCCAGCGTGGGCAGCAAAATAATTTTAGTATAAACATTCCCCGAATGGGAATCGAACCCACCACCAATCGAGTTTACATTCAGAGGCTGTCCCGCTTTACTGAGATGGAGCATTTACTATCATAATTATTAAATTGTATAACGTCCTAACTTACCTTAATGACACATGACAGAGATAGTAAAGCAATTATCCTTTGTTAAACTTACACGTTTGGTCATTAAGGAGACGCCGCTTAACTTCTAAGCTACTTGAAGTTGAATGAAGTCTTACCGTCAACATGTTATAGTATTGGGAACATCTACTAGTACCTAATTTAATTATAATCTTAAAATAAGTATAGTTAGATAATGTATAGAAGTTTGTGACTGATTAATAAAATATTGTATTGTTATCGGATACGGAATCGCGTACGAGTTTTCTAGCAAATCGTACGGCAAGTCCAAAATTTATTTCCATTCGTATATGCAAGTTTAGTAATAAAAGCGTATAAAATATTTTAGCTTGCATGTTCTAGAATATTTAACACTAATACGTGAATTTAACATATGGAAAAGTGAATTCTACTTATGGAAAAGTGTGAAGTTTGGCACAGTTATAGTTTAAGTGGAGAAGATGTTTCACAACAATGCATTAAAATTAAATAAAATTCATAAAATATATAAATTGGCGTACCTACTACGTTAATACAACGTTAAACATTACTACGCGTATTATATATGTCAAAGAGGCTGCTTGTCTAATTAAAGTATAGCGTTAGGTTACGAAACTCAACTTGTGTTACATAATAATGGCGAAAAAAAGAAAGCCTTAGAATGCCTCATAAATTAATCTTTGCCAATTCTACAAAATTAACGATACAAACATAGCAGGGTAGTCGAGAGAACCTAGTGTATTGTTATTTCAATCTCCACTTTACGTCTGAAATCAAAACAATGCTTATAAAGTGATGGAACTCAAAGTAAAGGTAATGTATTATAATCAGTCCCCTGAGTAGGAATCTCAACCCACAACCATCGCGTTAGACGCTATTCCACTGCGCCACAGCGACAAGAGACAAACGTGAGAAAAAATATATAGCTAAAAAAGTAACATAACGTTGGTATTCATTTATAAAGGACCAAACAGAGATATACCAGACCTCTAACTGTGATTTAAGAAAAATACAACTCAACTAACTAACAAAAACTGAAAACACTTGTATTGCCTTGCTGAGTAATTCAGTTTTTTTAACGTTTTCTGAAAACTGAAAACTGTGAAATAAACTTTGAAGTGCTGCTTTTAAAATTGTCTATATAAACTTTCACAGAAAAGACTCGCATTTTGGCTACATTCGTACCTTACGAGTATAATTGTTCACTATGAAGGGGCTCAGTGAAAGCCCTGACGTTTCATTCGCTGATGGCTATGAAGCGCGTAGTGTCGCTCTTTTGATGAAACCATGATTATACCGTACATAGTCATACACACGAAATATTGAACCATGTAGAGAAACTGGATAGGGCAAACTTTTGATAGAGCATATTGATTCATTCCCATTTATCAACTGATAAATTAGAGACGTATTCAAAGAATCTATTGAGGTGAATAGATTGGTTTTGAGAAATTCTATGAATTGGGCCGCCCACAGTTATTTGTGTAGTCGCTTACTCATTATCTCTATTTAATAAGAAGAGTATGTACATAATTAATATAACTAGTAAAAATAGCGGCTACCTTGACAAATTGGAAGTGCTTCGGACTGTAAACGTGGCGGTCATAGATTCTGTTCTGTAAAATATATTTAAACTATTTTGACTTCCGCACTCTGATACCTCAAGCACGCAATGCCTTAAATTCAAATGGAAATCGTAGAATGGAGTGTTTTAAAATATCTATTCTCTACTTAACAAAAAAAAAATTAAGAAATATGTATATTGTAATTTTATTTAAGTTTTTGTTCAAAAAATGGAGCATATATCTTCTTATTTTGAATAAAATTATTTACATTGGACTTATAATTTCTAAATTATATATTTATAAAAAAAATATTTTTTTCTTAAGCTCTTCCATGTCCATTCTAAATGCACAATACTTTACATATATAGTGGGTTGACACGCCTTTGTATTGCGCGCATTCATGCTAAATAAAAACGACTGCAGAATGAAAATATGAAACCGCGCTACTTTTAAAAAAATTATGCAACTATTATGGCACATAGTTGTTAGATTACTGTCTATTTATATTCATTATATTGTTCTTGTTATCTGTTAACGCTTGCACGTTTTTAAATCAAAAAGTTCTTTAAATCAAAAAGGTAAATTTTTATAGTTTCATAACTGAGCCATTTTATTGACGCGGTCTTCGATAGCGGTGGTAAATGGTTACGAAGGCAAAACCAGTGGCTAGGTTTTGTCTTCGTAACCTCCTCCAATGCTACTCTGTCCGTATCACTTTTATCAAAAGAAGTATAAAATTTTTCCAATATAAAATTTTTATATTGTAAAAAATTATAATAAAAACCAATATGATTGCTTATGATAATACTTTCACTAATCTTTTGTATTGTGGACTTGGTGACGACGCTTGACGAAGCTGTTCATTTCTTCCTTCTGCTCAGTTTATTGCCGAAGCATTTACATGCTTAGCAAGATTCGGCAAGCATCCACAAGCTCAAATCTGTAACTGTGTGGCTTGGCCTTTGGGAACTCCCTGAAGGTTTTGGCCCGGCTCGACCGGTCCGGATAGGTTTTTGAACACAAATCAAAGGAAGGTTTCGGCAGTTAAAGTATTTACACGATAAGAGTCTTGACGACCCTTTCCAAGCAAGTAAAAGCACTATTAGAGATTATGAATAATAGATGACTTGAACGCTATTTTTGAACACAAATATTGGTTTTACTTAAGTACGTCCCAATGGTTATTTTATACATGATAACCAATTAGTACAACAATACTTTTTTAATTATAAGGAGTGTCTAACAATAAAAACCTACACTTTGTTGCATTAGTTACCCGTAAAAAATATTAAAAACTGTTTAACTAAAATGTAGAGCACAAAGTTTGTAAAAACTTTTTTACAATTACAACGCTTTTACTACATTTTGAGCGTGAACGCGACTTGTATAAATTTGTCATTAAAAACGATTAGTGTGTGTCACTAGAAAAATATACAAATCGTAACTGTATGTAATTCCTCCGAAATTTCTAAATTATGATGATATTGTGTAAATAATTGCTATGTTCAAAAGCACTTTTAATAGCATTTTGACATAAAAGTTTCTGACTGAAATAACTGACAAAAGTAGCTTTACCAAATAAGACTGGTTAAAAGTGATTTGACTAATTTATTTTGCCAAAAAGAGGTTTTTGCCGGCCTCCTAGATGGCGTTCCTGGCCTGACGTTGACACTGGCCTTTCAAATTTTGGGGCCCAGAGTTAGAGGACTATTTACTGTCTGCCTGGCTCAAGCCATAATTCCAGTTATATTCCATTCCGGCAGATTCAGCTTCCGCCTATAGGCCAATCGCGCTCTTGAGTGACATCGCCAAGCTCTTCGAGCGGATAATAGTGAGAAGGCTACAGGAGCATCTGAAGGTGAAGTCCGGATCTCTTGGACCTAAAAATATTTTAATTTCTTTTGAATATAAATGTTCAAAGGAAATTAAGATACTTTTCTATAATTTTAATAATTTCAAAAATACATTATAAACCTCAAATCGATTAGCCTGTATATTTTTTTTACGAATAAAATCACTTCATTTATTAACACACATTTTGTATGAGAAACAAAATTATAAATATTCACCTTCCTTTTAAACGTGGATAAAAATTTGTCTGACATTACAATGACTCAATAATTCAATCTGAAGATACTAATTGCCACATAAATAATTAAAATGACAGAGATGATTGAAACGCGGAACAGCTATCATTCCCAAATCCATGCACGGATGGGAGCTACGAAGTTGATAAATTATTAACGGACAGTTTAAATTGATAGGTAAAATTGAAAACAAAAAGAATATTTACGAGGTTGTCAAACTTTAGTAAGTCAAAATGACACTTCCCTTACCTTTTCTAATCCTGTCTTATCCAAGTTATAATCCTTAACTGACTATAAAAATAGGTTTAGTTTATAACGTTTTCATATTTTCCGTGATGGCAGAACAAAATTTTATTTAATCTATATAATATTCTTTAATTAATTTAATTCTCTTGCGTTACTGACTGACTGACACACAACGCACAGCGGAAACTACTACTACTAGAAAGCTCAAATTTGGCAGATTTGTTCCTTATAGAGTGTTAGGGGGCGCTAAGGGAGAATTTTTAAAATTCCTAAAGGAAGAAAAAAAATAATAATAATATGTATTTATACTGAAACAACTAACGCTACAATAATAAATTATAATTGTAGCGTTAGTTGTTTCAGTTAATGATAATAATAAACAATAAAGTATGTAGAAGGCAGTTTCCAGGTCGATTCGACCTTCAACAAGCACGTCTATTTCGACCTTAAAGACCGGCAACATCCCTGTAGCTCTTCTGGTGTCACACGGGGTCGTGGGCTGCTGCTGCCACTCGATGCCTTGTTTATAGAAGATGGCGGGTATCATAGGAAGGCCTTCGGATCCTAAGTCTGCAGCCCTACCGTCCGTCAACCTGGGGCCTGGTCCCACTATTGACGACATTTTTTTATTTTTGAATATAAATTTTTCTCATTCATCTCTAAGAAAGTGATTTATTCTTAATTAAGAAAAAAATTAATTACGTTATCATTTCTTTTTTTTGTTACTGATTACAGTGTTATAATATTAATAAAAAATATATATTTTAATTTAACATGATTGTTAAAAAATAAATATACCTAATTTTTTAAAAGAAAATAAAAATGAACATAAATACCAGTTTATATACAAGCACAATTTAATACTAAGTAACTTTCTAACAGAAAGCATTACATTAAATTAAATTACCTTCAGATCCCTTGTGCTTTTCATTAGGATAAATAATTAAAGTATAAACAATTAAAGTATAAAGTATCAAAAGATGCTTGGTCTTATATATAGACATACCTAGCATTTATAAAAAATATCAAAGTATAGTGGCTAGAGTAAATTATTAAATGTAATTTTTAGGATATCATTTGTAGGTCAATCCAAAATAAACCTCGTAGAATTTTATTATACTTTGCTTAAATAAATTAATCTAACCTTAGACAAAATTTGTCGATGGTAGTGAATTCGATTTTCTTATGGCGAAATGTTTTTAAATATATCATGTTCAATACAAGCGACTCGCTCGCGGCTTCGCCTACCTAAACTACACGACTAAAAAAATTCACATTTCGCTTGCCCGCGTTCTCACTTAAATCAATCAAACTTCGCTTAAATTAGTAATTTAAATAGTTGTAACTTTTTATTTATAAACCGATTGAAATGAAATAAATACTAAATGTTAAGGGAAGTTTACCAAAATACAATAGTCAGAATTATCTTTAAATTTGATAAACCATTTCTGAGATAAGAGTGCACAAACGCACAGACAAAAAGAAAACAAAATTAAAAATAAATGTTTTAGGTTCTATTACATTAATAAATGTCCCCAATAATATATTTTTTCATATATATTTCATGTACAGACAGCGGTCAGTTACATTTTATTATATGTATAGGTGTTTGTTTAACTGTCTGTTTAAATAAAATGTGCCGTTCGGTTCAGCCAACCAACACGCAATTTGTCTAACACGAGCTAATAATTGAAAATATAGTAGATTATCACTTGGAGTTCTAAGTTCACTAAGCGTATTGTGAAAAATCTATATCTAATGGAAAACAAACTGTTATTATACTGTTTCAATTTATATTATTAGTTGATATTTAATTAATTTTTAATCCAAGACGTACCGGATACAAACACGCAAACATTTTTGAACTACCCCACTATCATATTTTTTAGTAGAATGAGTATTTTTATATAAACATATTTTTTTAAATCCTCGTGTACGATATTACTATAAGCTCGTGTGGCAACTCAGACTCAGCTCGTTTATAACTAGTTGTTCGTTAGTGTAAAATATCCGGTTTCCCCATCAAGGCTCGTCCGGTTCAGTTTCTTTGTTAGCCGGATACCTCCGAGCAGTCGACGTTGTTAGGTATGAAATTGAGGAAGTGTTTTGATTTACTTTAGCTTTGCAAGAGATTCGTCTCAAAGTAGGCTATATTGTACGGTATAAAATATATTTAATATTACTCTCTCTTATACACGTAATATAAGTATTATTATATATTGAACTTAAAAATACTTTTTCAATGAACTTTGTGAATTGCAAAATGATATAAAATCATTCATATTAATAGAACAGATATAAAAGAAACATAATTATCGTATTTGTAAGAAAAAAATGTTTCGTAATTCGTAGTCGCCATCTTTATATATGACTAGCTGTGCCCGCGACTTTGTCCGCGTGGAGATCTTACATCAGCTATTTGCCAGTAAAAGCCCCGTCAAAATCGGTGTAGCCGTTCTAGAGATTAGCCGGAAACGGCCAAACAGACTGACAGACACAAAAATAGCAAAAAATAATATTCTGGTATATGTATCGTGTATATATATAGCATATATATATAGCATCATATTAATTTATTTACTACAATGGTTCACTATTTTGGCTTTAATGGCTTGAACATAATATACTTACTTGATATTTTGGTCAATTCACACAATGTCTTTATAACTTGTGCCTATGTGTTATTCTGATGTATAAGCTATATTATTGTAAAGTTTCATTAAAAATCCATACAGTAGTTTTTACGTGAAAGAGTAACAAAACATCCTCACAAACTTTCGCGTTTATAATATTAGTAGGATTATATATTGGGATGAGAAATGTCTGCCATAAATGTATATAAAAGAAGATACTTCCTTCCATAGATATCATTTCGTAATATGACTTCTATTAATTATAATGAGTATACCTACTTAAAAAGATTAAATAAATTCAAGCATTCATATTTCGTTAAAAGCAACACTTTAACTTCAGAAAGAATACTTGTGTAGTTAAGCAGAAAAAATGGTAGACAAGCGATTCTAATTAGATTCGTTTACGAGTGCTCGGTTTTGTACTTTGCCTATAACGGCATCAAGAATAAAAAGGGATTTTTTTTTAGTTGAAATATAATTTTACTAGCTTTTGCTGGCGACTGTACACGAGATATATGTTTTTTTTTATATATCTATCATCAAAGACAAACTCTTTTCTATAAAATTTTGTATACTTTAAAATTTTACAGAATACTTTAGGTTATTTTACAAACTTATTCCTATTTTTTTTACATTTATGTTATTTATTTAGTGCAATTGTTATAGTTTTTTTTTATTTACAAACGTATAACATAGAACATCGTGGCGCAATGTGATGGTGGCTCCCTATGTGCGCGGTGGTTTAGGGTTCGATTCACACTCGGGGTAGTGATTATATTAAAAATATTTTCGTTTCGGCGTTCTGGTGATAAACAAAAGCGCGGCGTTTAGTCCCGCCACTTAACACGCAATGTCCCGGATTTGGGCGGAAAGTGTAGAGCGTAGTTCTTTTACAGTTCCTAGGTTCTCTCTGCTTACTCTACTATGAGGGAAAAAGTGTCAGGTTCAATTTTATTACTCAAAGAACCTTTAAGTAATTCAAAAATTTGTACTTACTTAGTAACAGAAGAACATCATTGTAATCATCAAACATTAAAAGGACAAGTTAATTGATAATTAATAATAATTTAAATGTGGTCCAATTAGACATTTTATCGTGCTTCAAAATATTACAACTACCAAATATGAAGCAGCCAAATTACTAATCTACTTAATTGCTTTTTACAACATATCCAGCTTTTTAGCTGAGAATAACATCAAAATATTCGGATCTCTAATTTTTGTAACACATAATACATATTAAATAAAGAAACTCATCTCTAAGTTTTATATTTTCAGACAAAGTAAATAAAAAAATTGAGTATTTTAAGAATCACAATTGTTCAATAATAGTAGATTGAACCACCCCTTGTATAAGTGGAGACCGCGCGTACGCAAGCGTAGTAGTGTATGACGCACTGCAGCACGATGGACAGACAGACGACGATTTCAAAAAGTAGGCTTTCAACGGATGGATCCCAGCTAACCAGGATCAGGATACTTGGCGTTCTATGAGGCCGGCCTACGTTCAGCAGTAAACGGTGACAAGCTAAAAAAAACATTATTTCGAGTAAAAATTGACCCTTGAAACATTTCGCCACATTTTCTCTTGTTTCATTTCCATTTTTATAGAGTTTATCTATCTATTTTAATGGTACGAGTATATATGTAAATAACAAATGGAATTTATAATAATATCTCAACATAATGAAGGTTATATATTAAAATATACCTTATTAATAACTGGCATATCAACTGTTAGATATCACGCTCAAACGCTACTTTAACTAATAAGTTGTCTTCTTTCCAACTGATAAAGCAAATGTTCTAACCAATAAAAAACATATTTTTGTATAAATTTTTTTGAGAAATATATATTTTTTATTTATTTTGTATAGAAAATAGTCGTAAATAACAAATACTCCAGTGAAATGCAGTCAATCGAAGTGGAAGCAACGAAGACGTGGACGGCTCATTGGTAGAAAATTACACATCAAAGCCAAAGCAAAATAATGCCAAATTGTCCTTTGACTATATCTGCTTTCACCCGCATTTCTATGCCGTTGGTATATAAATAGTATAAAAAATAGTATGTTATTTTTCAATAAAATATATTCTTATCAAAACTTCTACGGTTAGTATACTGTTGCTATTAATGATTGGGCTTAGTTAAAATTCTATTATAACAAGTAAAGGCCTTATATATACTATTCTATGTATATAGCTGTTGTTGGTTACGAAGTCGCTGTAGTAAGGTAAAAAGTGTTACGAATGGCTTTTGTTGAAACGAAAGTAATTGTTACATTAGAATTTGTAAACTATAAATTTATATAGCTGTAAAATATTAAACAATTTAGAAATCCCCTCCAATAGTGCCAGCGAACGCTCCCAAAATACTCATACAAAATTTACCCTTTGCACGTCATTTACTTATGAATGTGCGTTGTCCGTCACTCAGTCAGTAATCAAAGAGCTTTATTAAAATACAGTGACTTATGATTATAAAAATATAGACCTATTGGTTTATATTTCAAGACTTTTTGGTTCAAGAACATTAATAATAATAATGATAAAACAGTTCCGGAATTTTATTTTCTTTATGTACATACCTACTTCTGAAAACTGACTAATATATTACTTTGTATTGTAACTGTTATTTATCTATGTATTATTATTATTTTTTTAATTCATACCTTGGCTCATGATATATCCGGTGGGTAGGAAACTGAATTATTGTTCTTAAGTAGCCCAAGATTTCAGTGTCAGAGGTAGCACTATTAAAATAGTTATTAGTAACGCAAGATAGCGTCGTTCACGAAATAATAAGCCAATACTCCCAAAGCAGTTAATTTATATATCCGCCGCAGTCGGCAATGAAGAGACACACAGAGTAAGAATTAAAAAGGACCTGCTAAGGAGGTTTGGGCACGTCGAGAGGACGAGTGATGAAAAAATGGTTAGCAAGAAATATGAAGCAAAGATAAGCGGTCGGGGAGACCTCAGTTGACCTTCGAGAATATAATATCGATAATAATGGAGAAAGGTCACGTAAAATTCATGAGAAATATTACTTGAAATTTATTATCAACAAAGAGAGAGAACCGGCAGAGAAAACCTAGTGACTCAATTCAACTCAAATCAAGTCAAGTCCTATTCCGTTTTCCACTTTCATGAAGTGAATAATAAAAATTCATAAAATTTATACATTTTAAGAATGATGAAATGAAAATAATTTAAATATAAACATTCCCCCATTTTTCCTTTTTTTTAAATTTCGTAAGCTATAACACGCCAATTACTCATTTAGCCAGTGTTACATTTTATAAAATAAAAATATAAATATATTATAGTATATCGTTACAATGTATCATCTTCATGCATGTGTATTGAAAATTAAGGACCATATGATAAATTTTTCTACCTAATTAATCCTAGAAAATAAAAACAGCATAAACATTTTCTTCAAGAAGATTTAGTTTCATATATTTTAACAATGAATGATTTGTTTTTGAATATAAAATTCTACTATATATTATAATAATATCAAAAAAGTATATATTCTTCAATAGTCATATCGATATTCCTTATATTTTTATAAGACCTACTCGTACTCCATATGATTTCCTACATTAATATTCAATTCGCGTAATAACAATTTTTAATGGAATAGATTTTATTTCAACGACGCTTTACATTGCTTTTGAGGTCTTAACGACTGGGACATCTGCTACAACGTTCAAATTCTGTACACGTAGAGTCTAGAGCTACAGGGAAATTTTAATAATTTGCCTAATGATGCCGTCGTAACGCAGTTGAACATATATACCTAATGGTTATGAGTTTGAGCCATACGAAGAATGTTTATTTTTAAAATATTTGTTTCAACATATTTGTTGGAATCCAAGGCCGGTTTAAAATGTCAGAGACGAAAGAAATTGCACGAAAAATAGTAAAACACTACAGTTTATTTTCACATAGAAGCTGTACGTACCTGCTAAACAGGATGCATTCGAAAATTAAATATCAACCAAGGAAAATTAGCTTAGGCTATAAAATATTAAAATATTTAGTGTGGATTGTAAGGTAATGTTAATATCAGGGTAATTTACTATGAATAAAATAATAATACCCACATGATTATTGTAAAAGACTGTGAAAATAACTATATTAAGGGACCTTTTTGATAGATTAAGACAGTACGCCTTCATACAGCCTTACGTAGGCTGATGCCTTAAGTGTAAAAACCAGTGATAGTGTAAGTACTATACGCAAAAGTGTGTAAGTGTATGTGTGTTTAGAGTGAAAAGACGTATATGTGAATAAGTGCTTAAGTGTGTAGTGTTAATTGTGTAAAGTGTAATTATATTAGCGTATAAAAAAAGTGTAACAATATATTGTTATATAATACTTCCTTCCTGACATCTGTTTTTTACGCTATAAAATTCAGCTGTATGATTGAACTGTATATATAAGTTATGCATTTATTTTTGGTAGCATATTTTTTTATTTTGGGTGTTTGTTATTTTTACTGAATTTCGCCAAATTATTTGATTCCGAGGCGGTACCAAGTTCTAGTAGCTGACCCCTGCGCCAACTAGAAAGAGCGAGTTAAGAGTTTTGTTCGAAACTATTCATCCGTACATACTCCTTATGCTTAACAAAAGTTCTGTTACAATCATTATGTTCAAAATTGATGATGATGAATAGAGCAATTGATATTTTTGTAAAAAAAATATATTTAATGTAATTTTTTTGTAACATAAATATTAATTTAATTCACAATTGATTTAATTTAATTCAACAAATCTCCTTTCAATCTGTTGACGTTAGTATAATGACAATTGCGTACTGGGTTTTAGAACCCCAAGCTACACTTTATGTAACGAAATCGAAAAAAACAACTTATAATAGATATGGGATTTGAACCCATAAGCACAACTTTCGGTTATACCTTAACTGTGATATTATGACAATCTACGTACATATGGATACATATTTTGTAGATAAACTCAGCGTTGGTCCTTTGAAAATTCATTCCATTAAAGGAAGCGTACGCTCCCCTTAAGCCAGTCTCAAGTTGTTCCTTTAAAAGTGAAATCCGGCTTTAAAAGATTACATAGTCAAAATAAATCACTTTATAAATGTATACGTCTTTTTGAAAGATCCAAAAAGACTTATGACATAATGACCCTTTTTCCTGTTAATTTAAATAAGCATTCTCTTAGAACTTTAGAACTACTAATTTCATTCCTAATTCGAAAGGGTTTGGCTGTTTTAATTATTACTAAGCTATTGTATTTACCTTGGAACAACATTACCTAGAAGTAACTACAACAAATGTGCGAGATGGACTTTTTTTTTACTTTACACTTCATTTCAATTCACTTTTACTTCAATAGTTAAGTAATCAACAGAACCTACTGTCAAGTTCCGTTCCGTTCTCCGTTCTCAACTTTCTGACCAAAATCGAGACATTGCATGTTGAGTGGCAAAACTCAATGTTACACTATTTTTCATGTGTATCTTTTCCACTTTTTGAGAGAAATGCAAATATACCCTAGTAATAAGTCCAATTTGATTCAATTTTCGCTCCTTCAAAATGTGACATTACCGGATAAGCGTTTATATGAAAAATATTTTCTTAATTGAAACTCGAACCATTATTATAATGGTTCATATATAATACTCACAGCATTACAAGGGTGCCGGCTTGAAATCATATTTAAAATATTAGTATTTTCCAGCGCACTAAGGGGGCAACAAGGAGAACTAATAATAATTAGTAATATTTATTTAACTCTTTATTACACCAAGATATTAGTAACAATATTGATGTTGAACACCATATAACAATATTGGTGTAAAGGCGGCCTTATCGCCACAGGTGATCTCTTCCAGGCAACCCTTACAGAAAAAAGGCAAGAAGGCAAAGAATTGGGTAGGTTTACAAATGATATACAAAAATGTTTAAGATAAACTTACTTAAAATATTCATATTATATATTACATACAAATTTATATAAATATCATCACAAATATACACATAAAAGTATTCACATACACATATACATAATATATAAATATAAAATATACTTACATAAACGATGATTACATAGTACATACATTTTAATTTTGTAGAGAGTGGAAACAGTTATACTATTTTTAGTTAGAATTTCGAGGCAAAATGGAAGCTTTTCATAAAGATTCTTGAAAATAAAAAAGTACAAAGCACAATTATGAACGAAATAAATTGTTTTAAATATTTAGTTATACTTAGGAACATAGAATTTATATGATTTGTCCCGAATAAGTGAAATGTGGCTTAAAAAAAACATATTTAGAAAACGTATATTTATAAAATTTTTAACGCAGTGGGATTTGAACCCGCACCTCTTGAAAACCGTTCAAGGGTGAACGCAGCGGGATCTTGTTTTCTAAATATGTCTTTTTAAATTTCCTAAGCGTGCAAATAACACTTTAAAAAATGTAGCTTTTAAATAAACAATAGTTTAAATAAATGTTCAGGTAGACATTCTACAGAATGGTGACCACCATTTTACCATTTTACTAAATTTGTTCACTAAACTTTCATCGGACAAACCAATCATTTGAAATGCTAATATTTCAGTTCAACTATCAAAGGATCTGCTATCTTTAAGTTGGAAAGAAAGACTCTGAATAATTAATAACTTCTTTAAAGACAAGTATTATGTCCAAATTAAATGAGGCAAAATGACGGAGCTATAAAAGTTACGTTACGGAAACCTATAATTTACATAAATGGCATCTTGTCTAGTGGCTTTGACTCGTAAGATTATAGAGCTACTAAAAAATCTGAATAGATATATAATTCATGAGTAATAGATAGGTAAACATATCTAATTGTATAGTATACATATTTATAATTTCTTGTATTAATTGAGTCTTAGCTTAGTACTTAATAAGGAACATATTTTACAGATTCAATACAGATATTAGACCATCGAGACTCAGTGTAGGTTACCTCTGTCTATCCTGGTATGTGGGAAAAAGTGTTAAGCTATAGAAAAAATAATAACAAAAAAACATTAATTTCTATCACGTATTTTCAAGGCGGTTTTAATAGGATCTTTTCAAATTCATTTTATTTAGAGATAGGAGCACTGACAGTAGAAGCAGGGGTTAATGCGGGCCTGCCTCGAGCTCGTAGCTTTGCAACGTGTAGAGAGAATCCATGAAATGCTAAGTGTCTTTTCTTCCAATATATATTAATTATTAATATACGTATGTGTTTATATAATGTGATAAGACATCATCATCTATTAACTTGGCTTTTCCCAAAACTTTAAGTTTTTTTACTTTAATTGCAATGAAAAACATATTCGAGTATAAAAGAAATAGATTAAACTATATATAACATTATTTATAAAACGTATAAAAATTTGAACGCAGCGAGATTTGAACCCGCGCCTCTTGAAAACCGTTCAAGCGCTCTGACGCGGGTTCAAATCCGGCTGCGTTCAAATTTTTATACGTTTTCTAAATATGTATTTTTCAATTTCCTAAGTGTGCGAATAACACTTTAAAAAATATGTAAAAATATATATATATTTATAACATTTATGAACAGAAATAATAGTTATCTATTTGAATGGTAAAAATCTAAGAGAACAGAACAAAAGGCTTTCAGATGCACAGTTCTGATGGATATTGCCGACACGGCGTTTCCGGTATTTGGAGCTCTTTTTAAAAGTGGCTATTATTGCAGATAGTAAATTTTCCTCTGCCATATCCCCGACACTTTCATTCCTTTTTTTAACTGTAAATTGCGTTGTTTACTTAGATAACCAATAATATATAATATTATACAATATTATAAGATATTGAGACTATAGAGACTAGTAAAGTGTCGATTTTGATTTAAAATTCCCGAAGTTGTTAATTTAGCATTTGAGAATTGATTTTTTTAGTAACAAAATTATATTAAATACATTTTATACTTTCCACATCTTTATTGTCTTTTTAATATCAGGAGGACTTAGCTCTTCTTAAATGATACATAATAGACAAATTATACAATGCCCTTTAAAAAAACATTCGTAAAGACTAGACTTGAGTGTCATATTATTATTAAAATTATTTTACGTCATTTTAAAATGGGTAGACAGTACCTGTGACTACGGACTACGTAAAGTGTTCGAAACGTCGGGTTCGAAAATGTATTTTCGAATACCAAAATTATACGCGATTGATCCGATTAAAAATAGTTCCATTTCAAAATGTGTAATAATCGTGAAAATTAAAGAACTTACTATATTTTACGTCATTCCTGGTAATTTTAGGTCATTTTATAGACAAATTAGTAGGTATGTTATATGTTCAAATAATACTTTAACTTTTACTTAATAAATAGGTACTTGAATATTTTTTATGCAGTCATTCGTGCAAATGCAAGAGTAAATGTCTTAGTGAATAAGTGGATGTACTTTTTTTAGTTTTTCTCTTTATTGAAAGCAAAATTGCAAGAAATGGATTTCCATAAAGCAATTTGTACAATATTTTTAACATTGAAACTTGGAACACTATTTAGAATTTTAATTATAAGTAATATAAATATCTATTAATACAGGCCATAGAGGCTATTGTGGCGCAGTGTGGCAGCGTCTGACTGTACACATGATGATTGTGGATTCGATTCTCACCCGGGGGAATGTGTATATTAAATTTCATTTTTTGTTGTTTTTTCATATTTTCCCTCTGTTTGCAAGACAAAGTTGAAAATTCTCAAATAAAGTGGAAAACGGAGTGTCTTGACAAGAAAGAACTAACCTATATTCTGAGATATTATTTATTCTATATTGTATAGATAATTTTTTAGCGAAATATACGTTCTCATTTTTATTTCTATGATACTTAAAGTTACATAGGACACCTATAAATGTTTAATTATTTTGTTTCTATACATATTTTAAGTCACAGTTCAGTTCACTTAAGTTCTTTGATAATGGCGCTTCGAGCGTATCAGTAGAGCTATCAAGTCACTTCGCCAATATCACGTTGAATGGAGAACACACGAAGGAGATTGATCGGTAAAAAGAGATGGTATGATCGATTGCATGTTAAAAGAGATCCAGAAACAATATGGAGACCATCACCTACAACAAAATACATAATCTCACAACAGATATTTTTACGTCACAAAAGCTATACAGCCTTAACCTTACTTTAACGTCAAACGGTTTCCGTTAAAAACATTGCTAATATAAGCAAGAATGTTTATATATATTTTAACACTTTTTAAAGTGTTATTCGCACACTAAGGAAATTGAAAAAGACATATCTAGAAAACGTATAAAAATTTTAACGCAGCGGGATTGGAACCTGCGCCTCTTAGAAACCGTTCAAGAGGCTCAGGTTCGAAATCCGCGAGTTCAAATTTTTATACGCTTAGCCTCTTCAAGATTGACTCAACTTGAAAGTTCAAATTTTTATACGGTTTCTATATATGCCTTTTTCAAGAATATTTATAAATTTGTTATGATTTCAAAGCGAAAGTTTTGGATACAAAAAAAAATACGCAATGGTACAGTAGTATTATTAAGTAGACATAATCTTTATGGGATTAAGCTTTACATGTCAGACGTTTCAGCCGTTAAGCCCTCAAACGTAATGTAAACTTCCGTTCAAATAATATTTATTTCTGAAAATCCTGCGACTTTGATAGAATTTTAATCATATCAAACGATGTCTTTGCAAGATAAAAATTATCACGTTCCTCGTATAAGTATTAAAATTTTCACTTCATTATGTAACAGAAAGTTCTGGGTTATTAAATAATTTTATGTCATTGAAGCATATTGTATTTAATATTTTGTCTATAAGTAAATTGTTATTCATTAGTAAGTAAAGTTAAAAGAAATCTTAGTCAAAACATTTTCGATTTTTAAAAATATCGTCGCGCTATAATATACAAAATATATTTTAGACCATTTATTATTTAGCACATTTTTCATACTTGTTAGAGATAGCATTCAGACAACAAAGTGCGGGTTTAATTCTATCTATATCAGATTTTTTTATACAAAAAATATTTATACAAAAATTTAATATATCTATAATCCCTGGTACGTGAACAGTGCTTTAAAAGTTTATACAATTAACAAATTCTGCCTATTGCATAAGTGAACGGCCAGCCTTCGCCTATTTTTTAAAATGATTTATCTACTAATAAGTTATTGTTCGCAGACTTTCAATTACTTCTTAATTACAACACTATAACTACTTTTCAGTAATTCCTAGAAATAAAGAAAAAATACTAACAAACATTTAGTTAGAAGCATGTTTGCTCTTATGATATGCCTGTAATATAAATAACGTAAATAAAATTCTAGAGGTATAAAATACCTACAGTAAACACTGGTGTAAGCTTACTGAAGTTACATTATACATTTCCCATCAGGCAACGTCTTAGCAAAAAGCAAACGCTTCTGACATCGAGAGGTTTGTTAATAGTTCGGTATCTACTAGAAGGCTACTTGGTTAAGTACCGAGTAGATTGAAAGCCTAAGTATTTCTAAAAAGGGATAGATATGGAATTTATTATCTTTTCAGTTCTTATATAATTAGGCCATCGTGGCGCAGTGGGATAGCGTCTCATTTCATGGACTCGATTGCAATTCGGGGAAATGATTTTGTTTTAATTATATTTCTTTTTCTCAGATATAGCGCAGTGTGGAGTTCCGAAAGCTAAAATGCAATGTATCAAAATAGGGCAGAAAGTGGAGCACGGAGTAGTTTCAAATTTTTCTCTAACTACCCCAAGCGAGACAATGCTCGAAGACGGTTTGTTTTTACTTATTTTAGATAAAACAAGAATTATGTAAATAAAACTTAATATTATAAGAGACGAATAAAAAAGACGTTACAGCTCTTGTAAAATAAATTTTAAATATATACTCCTGAGAA
Source organism: Podotricha telesiphe (assembly GCA_038994665.1). Classification (NCBI taxonomy): domain Eukaryota; kingdom Metazoa; phylum Arthropoda; class Insecta; order Lepidoptera; family Nymphalidae; genus Podotricha; species Podotricha telesiphe. The sequence goes on from JAOYRR010000602.1 coordinate 58,940, forward strand.
ATACTTTTTCATTTTTAACTTCAAAACAATAACAGCTTTTAACATTTCAAGAGAGGGTTCACCATCGCAGCCTCTCAACAGTGAGAGTACAATGGTCGTACATGTTTATTTCATATTTCTAATGTATAATAAAAAATTGAGCAAGAGGACGCGTTCTTTAGAAATATTTTCAGCCGCTTATATTATATTGTAATATTACATGAGTTCAGCACTTAAATAATGGTTAAAAAATGCTCGACAATCTGTGACATATTGTGAAGTATTTTTCGCTATAATGAAGATTAGTATTTAGTTTTGCCATTATCTTAACTTTCGCGTGCACAAAGTGGCAAGTTTTCATGTTAATGCCCTTCTAATACGCCAGCGGCGCCCATATTATCACATTAAGCTTTATATGCATGCAATATTCTTTGCTGCGGGCGCTTTAATATATCCAATGGCTTGTAATATTCAATGCATTAATTCCTTTTAAGAAAATTACGTTTGAAAATAATAAATTGTAAAAGCCTTTACTACTATAGAGGGCGTCGTGGTGATTTGGGACAGCTTCTGACTGTAAAAACGATTCGTTGTGGGTTCAATCCCCACTCGGTAGATTATCATAATTTAATTATTTACATTTATCCGCTCTGGTGAACAAAATAAAGCACGGTGTTGAGCACTGCCACTCAACACGCAAAGTCAGAAGTCGAAGTCTGTAATCCGGGTGGAGCACGGATTATCTTGACACTAGGTTCTCTGTGACTATGCTATGCGGGAATAAAAGCGGAACTCAACGCCGCGCTTTGAATTGTACCAATGCGAAGAAATGAGCATAAATGTTACATTTATGCTCATTTCTTTTTATTTTTCATTTCATTACATTTGCATTTGCAGTCAGAAGCTGTCCCACTGCGCCACGATGGCCTCAAATAATTATAAAAACAACAAATTATTAAATATAAAATTGTAATATATTATATTTGAACAGAAGGAAGTAATTTTTTTTTAATTTGTAAGGTCTAATGATTTTCACGGCTGAAATTTACTTAGGCAAAGGCCAAAAAGGGATATTTTTCAGGTAACTTATCATCCAAAGTACGAAAAAAACCATTTTATTTAATGAAAAGAAATTGTAAAATATAATTTCTAAGCAAAGCAACTAATTCTGTATGAAACAAAACGGTAGCATACTTAACAGTTAATGCCGTTTAAACGCAATTGATGTAATTATGAAAATGGAGGTGAGTCAACTAATGGTTACTGCGAAACTCACAATTGGTTCGTAGCTTTAGCCCCCTAAAAGGGGATAGGCGGCATTTAAATTGGTTGGATAATTGCAGAAAATGCTTTACCAACCTTTTGTGATAAGAAATAACTATTTAAAGAAGTACCATAATAAATAAAATTAGTGTTTGATTTTTTTTTCTTATCATCACAAATTTTCTTATAACAAATTTATATTTTTTAACAAAACGTGACTTTTTGATTCGGCGGAAAGTGGAGAACAGGAACTTAACAAATTCTCATTACTTATTTTACTTAAAAAAAATGCTTAAAATGTACAAATATTAAACAAAATGTTACTGTTTTTATTTGTCAAAAACTGATGAGAAAAGAAATATTGGTTTAAGAGACACCCAGTTAATCATAACTGTCATATTTTATACTGTATACTGATACATTATAATTATCTAGAAGTTATCGGTATTCATGTTGAACATGTTGCTCAACATTCATTAATTAATTACTAATCTGACTTTCTAACACTAGATTTTGAACGTCATCGTGGCGAAATGGCACAAGCGTCTGTATATAATAACGATGTGGGTTCGAGCCTCAAACGAACGAATGAGTTTTTTTAAGTTTACGCATTTCCCATATATATGGTACGGAGAATATACTGTCAAGACGCCCTTTTCTCCACTTTCCACATGTCTATATGTCGGGCGGAAAGTGGCGAACGGAGGTATTCTGAGGTATTCTGTGACAGCATAAAACGTAAAGCTAAAAAAATTATTTTACAATAAAATTTTAAAGTAAGTAAAAAGTAAATATAATTTACTTTTATTTCTTAAAAATACTTTTCGAACTCCTTTTTTTCTTATTTCTCTATAAATTTCTCTATAATATCAGTACGATATTAAAAATATTTTGCAATAAATTTATAGTTTTTTATAAATTCTTATTCTTGTCATTATTTGTTATTTCAAATATTAACATACTTGTATATTTTACCAATATGTTAAGTGTGGCCTTAAGACATCACACATCAATATCCTTAAAATGGTCAGAAATTAGATAATGGATTGAAACATTACGTTCTCCTTTCCTAGCCATTTAAATGCGAGTGATGGGAAAATGTAAAAAAATATTATGAAAACATATTTTTTTATTTTATAAATATACGAAAATCAAATATACGAATGACGTATTATTATTAAACATTAATAGGCGAAACTAAAAATCGAGTTTACAATTCATATATTCATATGAATTACATATAACATCTATATAAACGCTTAGCATTTAAAAATAAAACAACTTTAATGTTACATATAATATTAATATAACTTTAAAAGTATTGTAACGCAGATAAGAGAGTTCATTGTAAATTCACTTTCTATGTCAAAACTTTCTTTGTAAAATAGCTCTAGAAATACTTACTTATACTATTATAATATAGACGCCATTGTACAGTAACTGCAATTTGTCTAATTAAAGGAATTTACTCTAGACTGAAATCTCGCTTTCAAATATTTATAATTATAAAGTAGCTCTCTTGGTTGATTGGCAATGGACCTAGAAATTTCTGTTGAAAAAGAAAAACATTTTTCTCGGATCGTTTCCGGTATCCTAAACATTAATCTTAACGTAATTTAAACACAATACGTAATTTTCATTAATTTATTGAACAAATTCATCCCAAAGTAATAAAAATTACTTAACAAGCTAAAATTTGGCAATTTGGCAGTTAATTATTAGTAGAAGTCCACTAAGAACAGATTTTGTGACAGGGCCGGTCAAAGAGCTGTCGCAAGCATGCATGAAAGTCCTCAATTTTTTTCTACAAGCTTTAAATTTGGCAGAGATAGTAGACGTTCGCTAAGAATGGATTTTGTGACAGGGCCGATTAATATCAAAGTGGATAAAATTTTCATAGTACTTTATATCTACATTTTTGAGTGGAGAAGGCCACGCGCAAATGCTAGTTTAATATATAGTGAAAATATGTTTAGAATTCGAATTAATTTATGCTTTTCATCTCATGTTAACTTATCTGTACTGAAGTAATGTGGGAACATTTGGAGATATCGCCGGTTTACGCTCCATAAAGCAAACACATCCGCTATAGAGGCGCAAATAACGTAATACAAAACAAATATGAAGCTGCGATAAATTCAAGCAAATTCGACGAAACACGATTCTATGTTTGGTTTACTTTAAACGTGTTGACTTTACGAATGTAAGTTTCCTCAACTTTCCTTTAAGATGTGCCAATATTCCATGAAGACGAGCTATTCCAACCCTATTTGGCTGTTCAATAAGCAAAGCTAGTATACGTGAAGCTTCTCAATATTTCTAACGTATAACGCCGTACTTAATTGTTTTCTTTTTGCAATCTCAATTGTAAATTGCAAATGTTGCTTAAAAACTTTTTAAAGTGGGGCAAACGAATAGAAGGACCAACTGATGGCAAGTGGTTATCTTCACCCATGGACATGTATAATATCAGAGGAGTTGTAGACGCGTTGCCGGCCTTTAGGGTGAAGGTGTCCGTACACTCGACGCTTGAAAGCTCCAGGTCGTAGCGTTCAGGAAAATCCGCAGGAGGAAGATCATGATACGGTGGAAAAATGACCTCGAGGCACGCACTCTAGATGCAAGTTTTTTGGAAACCAATTTGGCTTTTTAATATTTCAACTGCCTACGTTTTACCTACACGACTGCTTAACTGCTTGGATCATGTAATAGTATAGTAAATAGTATAGTATAGTATAGTAAATGTATAGTAGTGCACTGGGATTTCATTGGTTCTTGATTGCTGTATAACTGATTATGACCCTGTCTTTTTCTGCTCAGCTAGTAAACCTAATTCTGCTAGTTGTAAACAGGTGTTTACAAAAATAGATATTATGCCCATCACGGAAGATATCAATAAGACAGACTTTTCTTCTGTAGTGTTTTCTGCGGATTCAAATTGTGCTGCATCCAGCCTTGTTACAATACTATCAAATATTGTTAAGAAACATACTACACTAACTAATTTATCCAGCCGCAAACGTATAGTTAAGCCATGGATAACTTCTGGCCTTTTGTAGTGTATACGACATCGGGACAAACTTTATGTGAAACTTAAAAAGGATGTCAACATTCAAATTGTAAAAATAACGTGTATTAGGTACCGTGACTTTTGTAATAATTTACTAAAAACAATAAAACGTGAGTACGAACGGAGAGAATTTCAAAGAACCAGGCACAATCTACTGGCTACTTGGAAGCTCATAAAGCAGGTAGCAAATATCAGACCAAAAACGAACTCTTCTGGAGAGTTGTTGTGCATATCTGAAAATGAGTTTTTTGCTTATATAAATAAAATTTTGGCAGCTCAAATAAAAGTTAATCCTAACTTATTCCTAATTCTCTTAAAGATAACTGTGCCGTGATTTGGGATGGTATTCCTACGTTAATTATTAAATCAGCCAGATATACCCTCCACCAGTCACTGGTAACCTGGTGTGATACTTTTTCTCAAGCTGAAACTGTCTTGCGTATTGTAAACAAATGGCTTTTAAATAACTTGCTTATATTAAGTCCTTCCAAGACAAAATATATCACTTTCCATTGACGTAGCCTTACAATACATCATTTTAAAGCAAATTATAATTATTCGAGCACATGTCAATGCCCTCAATTAGAACGCACCCCAAATATCAAATATCTAGGTGTGTGGCTAGATTATTCCCTATGATGGAAACATTATATTGAGTGCAGTCTCTAGGACAGGAAAGTTAATGATTATATTTAAATGTTTGAGAAATTCGACTGATTTGCAAACTCTTAAAATGGTTTATTACGCACTCGCCCCATCGGTATTTTCATATCCCATAACATCTGTGGAAGGTTCCGCTAAAACTCACATGTTAAAATTAGAAAGGGCACAACGAGCAGTATTGTAAGTCGTTACGAATAAACCTATACTTTTTTCCATAGAGATTTTATACGATTTTATACTATGCCAAGTGCTAACAGTCAGACAACTTTTCATATTGGCGACAATACTAAGGAAACACTCTCAGGTATATATTGATCGTAATTTCTTATCAAAACGAAATGCTGATAAAATTTATGCTATTGAAATACGCAATTCCGTGATAGGAAGCCGCCATTTTTACTATTTAAGTAGTTCTCTTTATAACACAGTAAATATAATACTAGGAATTCATCCTCTCACCCTATCAAAATGCAAATCGAAATGTCAGACATGGCTTTTAAGTCAGTCTTATGACGAGACTGAAAATATCTTAAGCTTTCTTGAATAACCTGGATGACATACACACATACATTCATATATATAATTTTTGACACACACACACAATTGTAAACACATTCACACACGGGCGAACACACTACAAGTAATTGCATATAAAAACATGAGCAACCCGTAATAGATTGTTATTTATTTATTTTTATATGTTTTTTGTTAATGTGTAATTTTAATTATGGCAAACTTACAATATAAGAAAAATAATTAAGCTTCTTTGACACTGTTATAGCTTTTGGCATTGCAATTGGAGTAACAATGTGTACCTCGAGAAAGTGGGCGTTGACGCTGCGCTGCTCCTTTATAATTTTAGTAGTTGTCAACGTTAATTTTATTTACGTATGATTTAATTTTGTTTCTCAATAAATACTTTAAACTTTATAAAAATATAGTTCGGTGCTACTCCAGCCTGGTTAGTTAAGGTTGAGTCACATACCAACACTTAGTGGCGCAACTTCCGCCTTCCGCCTTCCGCTCTGATTTGGCCAGAAGGTGGTCAGCTTGGAGTATCACCTAGTTACCTGGCTCGAGTAGATGCGCGCTGGTTGCTCCCGAGTGCCTCTCTTAGCAGGCCGTCGAGGGTACCCACTACCTTTGACTCCGCAACGTGGCTGGCGAACGCCGGGGTTCACAGAAGATTGAGGTTCCCGTGGCCTCAGCTTTCACTTGTTCACTTCAAACATACTTAATATGAGCACAAGTATGTAAGAGTACTTTCCGGTAATATATGCAAGGTCCTTCAGATGAAGTATGATGACCTGGCACCTTATGCTACTTGTTTAATGTATTACTAATTATTTTTGAATAACAAAGTTAGAACTTGAAATGAACTTGAAAAACCTTCTGTATAAAACGTTTCATATTTATTTCTAAAATTTGTCGCTAGTTTTGTTTTATACTGTAATAACTTTTTACCAAAAAAAAAATTTACGAAATCTATCTACTATACTACTTTATACTATCATACTTTAATAAGACAGTAATAAAGTTGTGTTGTTGTACTTTCAATATATTTAAAAAAAGAACAATTTATGGAGATGCAAACACAGTAAAATAACACGAGCATATGATTTTTTTAATTTTTGTCTGTCTGTTTGTCTGTTTGTACGCGCACATCTTCGTAGTTACTGGATCGATTTGAATAAAGCTTTTTTGGTGTATACCTTAAGCTAAGCTTGCTCAGGCTTTAGGATATATTTGATTTCGAAGAGTTGACCACTTGATGTAGAACCATGAGAAATAACAAAAACTATAAGAAATAACAAAATGTCATCTTTACAAAAAATTGCTATAGATAGCGTGATGCGCATTTGCCGTTGACAAATAAAACTTCAAGATAGGAAACAGCTGATAAAGAAACATGTTGGTCTAGCTAAACTATTAGAAAATTGCAAATTACACCCTTAACAAAAATTATTCAACGTGATAGGCATTTTCCATTGTCATATAACAATTAAAGATCTGGAACATCTGACAAAAAACCATAATAGACCAGCTAAACTATAATTAACAGGTAAAAGTTGGCAGTTTTCGTTAACAAATAAAAATGATTAAACTTTGCGGTCATCGTGCCGCAGTGGGGTAGCGTCTGTCTGTAAACACGGTAGTTGTATGTTCGATTGCCACATGACAGAATATTTATATTTATATTATTTTAGTCTTTTCTCTCCTAAAAGAAAAAGATGAACACTGAATTTCGGCATTCAATTCACAATGTCTGAAACTCAGGCAGAAAGAGAAAAAGTAGGCTTTTAGTAAGGTATTTTATTCAGCTTTAGGAAGCTGAATAAAATACCTTGAAGAGATTAATATATTTTATGGTCTAAGTTTCAATTTATTTTAACAGTAGTTTATTGCATAAGTATTTTTTTGTTGTATAGCTTTTAACCCTGAGCAGAGTTTAGGCAATAAATAACAAAAAAAATCTAGATATAGTCGATTTACTTGTAAAATGTATGTCCAGTATTTAGTTGTGAGCTTTTTTTAAGCTTACAAAGTTTAAAAAAAGCTAATTTTTTTTAGTTTTTCCAGGCCGCTGAAAATACGAAACAACTAAAGAGCACGCGGGTAAAGCCGCCAGGATGTCGCTAATTATTAATATGAGATCAAATACAAGGGTAAGGGTAAGTACTCATCGCACAGTCATTGAGTTGCGTATTGAGAACCTATCTTTATTCATTGATTAAAAATAGAAATAAACTAACTAGTCACTTCGTAGGGACTCACTCTCCTTACCCCGAAAAATTCCTGAAAATTACAAAAATGAAAAATATACGCAACAAACCAGTGGAAAACAGAGTGTCTTGACACTAGATTCTTTCTGACTACGCTTGTATGTGGGAAATAGCAAGATGTTTTTATACTAATTATAATTATATGTCATTTAGTCTATATTTGTTCAATTAATTAGGAACAATCAAACACCATTATGTAGCAGTTCAATTATATTATGGGTTGTTATGACTAATCTGCTATAATCAATTGTAAACTAAATTATAGGTATATAATGTTGAAACGTTTAAACAATTACTTAGCGTTAACTTGAAAATTAGATAATATTGAGCAGAACAAATATTTGTTTGTTATTGAATCTCTAACAATATAAAATTATAAGAAATATTTTATTGCAATTTTGTTTTTTTTTAAATAATTAGTTTAATGCTTGTTTTTTAAAAATTGCTCAACATATTTTAGTCTTATATAATTATTTCTTTTTAAGTATATATATAATTATTTTAAGTATATATATAATTATTTCTTTTTATTTGTTAACTTCATTCTTCTATACTACTAATATAGGACTAAATACTTTAAGAAATCGATTTTTCAAAGCAACAATAGCAAAATTATATTATACAGGTATCATTCGTCACCATAAATTTTGTAAGTAGTACAATGAATCGTGTAACTAATTTATTTTAATTACACTTACAGTTAGTCAATTCTATGTACTTCCTGCCTGACATACAGACATAATATTTTGAAATGAAACTATTTTTAACCGGATTACTCGCGTATAATATTGGTATTCGAAAATACATTTTAGAACCCGACGTTTCGAACACTTTACATTAGTCCGTGGTCACAGAACACTTTCTGTGTTTCAAAATGTTATTTCAAAATGTGTAATAATCGTGAAAATCAAAGAACTTATTCAGACATGATATGTTGAGTAGCGGAACTCAACGCCGTATTTACTTTGATTTCGCGCAATTTTACGAACGAGAGGGAGCGAAACTGCAATAATGTAAATATTCGTTTCTTTTGGTGGATATCGATCACATAACCCTCGTTCAAAATCACGTTCACAGTCCCATTGTGCCACGAAGGGCTCATAAATTAAATATTTTAAAATTATCCCACTGAATAATTTTCTTTCATAAATTAAGCCCCATTAATATTTTTTCTCTTATAATTTATTACTTTCGGATACGTTGAAAACAATTCCGACCACAAAGCACACTGAGCACGATGCAATCTAAACTGAGGAAAATATTAAAGAATTAATTTCGTTGAAGAAAATTTTACAACAGACGGATTATGAAAATGTTATGATTATGATTTAAAATTGAATAATTGTTTCTACGGTTCCGATTAAAATGAAACATATCTTTCTTATATTCCTAAATTACTATTTTATTACTAACTCAGTTCTAGATCAGGGTTTGTTAACTGAAAACATTATATTATAATAAAAGCTACTTCACGTCATGTTTCTTACATTTAAAGACTTCGTTAGAATTTAAGTGAGAACAGAAATATCACTTAATAGTTTCATAGTATTGGACGCTAGTTTTTCCTTCGCTTTCGTTCTCACTTAAATCACAAAATATGCTTATATTTATAATAAAAAAGTTATAATAATTTTATTATAACTTTTTTATTTTTGAAAGGCAGTTTATTTCTTAAGGGCAGTTAACGAAAATACAATAGACAAAACTGTATTTATTTAAACTTGGATGATGTTTCTGAGATAAGCGTGCACGAACGCATAGAAAAATAGATAAACAAACAAACAAAAAATAAAATTAAAAAAAATTGTTTTGGGCAATATTACATGATAAATGCCATAAGGATAAATGCAACCAATAACAAATATTTTAAATATATGTACAGACAGTGATCAGTTACATTTTTAATACATGTATAGATATAGATATGGTTAGTTCTTTTAACAATTTTTAAGTGTTATTCGCAAATTAAGGAATTTTTAAAAAAAAAATTATACGTTTTCTAAATATGTCTTTTTCTAAATATGTCTTATTAGATATGGTTATTTTAATAAATTTATAATGTAGTTTACATACTTAAAAAATAAAGCAGCATAACTAACTTTAGTTTTCTTTTTACTTCTTAAAAAAGTTAAACAAGAAAATAATTATTCTACAAAACTTATCAACAATATCTTTCCTTTTAACACTTTTCCACGGTTTGCTAAAAGATTGCTCTTGCTGTATTGGCCTAAAGGCTACTACTGTCGAAATACAAATACACGTAAAGACTAAAGAGTATTGGAGCCATTAACAGATTAAAACAGAAACATATGTGACTTACAACAAAACCGCAACTTTACTGGATTGTATGAATAAATAATCGAATATAATGAAAAAGTTTATATTGTGAAGCCAAGTCTATTATAACCTTTATAAATTTCATAATATATATAAGGAATTTTATTATTGCTCTTGTGATTTTAATTATTTATTATATATATACATTATTAGTATGGAATAGTAAAAGTTATTTATTTTATTATAAAATCTAAACATTATTGAAATAAAAGTTGTTAACATTGAAAAACAAAAACCTAAGAGGATAGAAAGGTATTAAGAATGGATAGACGATACGAGGACATTTTATAAACAAACTAATGACTTGGTAATAAATTGCAATTGTGTAAAGTGATATTGTGTTTAATTTACGACTATTCTAATACAATAGGTCGAAAAAATTTTAAAAAAAAATAATATCTAGACGGCGGTGTCATGTCTGTCTGTTATTGCCATTAATGGCCATTGTGGGTTCGATTCCCACTCTGTGGAATGATCGTTATTTAAGTATTTTCATTTCTTCGCTATGGTGAACGAGACAAAACGCATCGTTAAGTTACACCACTCAATACGAAAAATCTCGAATTTGAGTGGAAAGTGGAGAACGGAGCGTCTTGACACTTGGCACCCACTGACTACTCCGCTATGTGATAAAGCGCGAAAGTGTCTAGACGGTCTTCAAAAGCAGAAGATTCAAATTCCGTTCCATTTATGCTTTTGTACAGAACTTCAATAAAAGTGTAGTGGGAAATAATTGTATTTAAATAAGTTCCATTTCTGCGCTCTAGTAAGAATAAGCATGGTGGGTTCCGAACTAATCACGCAATTTTTGACATTGCATGTACAGTGGCGGAACCGAACAAAACGGGATAGATAAAAATAGAGATTAAATTGTCTTGGAGATAGAATTAAGAAAATCACAAAGATAATATATATAAATTTAAACTTTAAATATACAAAACAAATGTGATTATTTCTAAATGTTTATTTCATGTAATAGGAACCTTACATATTAAGCAAAATTAACTTTAATTTTCCCATATCTTATACAAATATACGCTTAATTTGAGAACATACTTAAATATTAAGAACATATTTTATGGTTGTAACCATAAAATTGATACTGGCAATAAAATCAGGTTATCTAAGGCGTGTAAAATTGAGTGCCTGCTGCCGGGACATAAACAGAAAATTGCCTATTAATATTATAACCATTTCATACATTTCTTTACGTCCTCATATCAAACCTATTTCATTTCGTCAATATACGTATATAAAACTGTACAGTCAGTGTGTGTACTCAATGCTGACTGACAGTAAACGCACAGCCGAAATAGAAAGCAAGAATTTGGCATGTATGTTTTTTGGGTAGCACTAACAAAGAGGGAGTATTTCCCACATTTACAAAAGTGAAAACTTACAAGATTTCACGTTTTACCAAAATTACGAAAAATATCATGGGAATTAATATGGCAAGAGTCTTACTCCTATATTATAGCATATACTTCTTATATTAACAATTGGTTACTATATTTTATGTATGCCTATACTGCAACAAAAGTGATAATAATTATTTATTACTTGACTTATTAAAGCCTTACGGGACTAAAGACAGTAACAAAGAAATAATTTAATTATTATTTTCTACTACAAAATACACATTAAGAAGCTGTAAAAATAAACTAAACTGAATATATTTAAACTACTAGTTTCACGTTTAATCTCGCAGCAAGCGGTACTAAGAGTCAAAACACTCCGTTCTCTGCTTGCCGTCGGAATTCGAGACATTGCGTGTTGATTGGCGAAGCAGCGATTGATCCTACCCGAGCGTTAAAATAATTTAAATATCTCAATTTCCCCAAATGAGAATCGAAACAACAACCATCGCCTTTATAGACGATTGGTGGACCCACTGCGCCAAGATGGCCTGTTATCTTTGGTTTCTTGCTTATAATAATATATTTTATCAATATAATAGAGCTAATCGTGAACAATCATGACACAAATTATACTTAATGGCTAATCACTTAGGCTATCATATAAGAACGATGATGACAGGATTTAAAATTTCACCTCAGTCTCATCAATATTTGTTTCTTATAATAAAAGAAAGTAATCTCAATGCGATGAACGAGAGTATATATTGTCTTACAATAAAACAAAACAGGGTTTAGAATTTTTTTAACTATACACGTAGTAATTATGGGTTCAATTCCGACTAGAAGGTTTGTATATAAATGATTTTTACTTAATTTGTTGTTAAAATAAAATGTTGAGTACGAAAAGTGGTCAGCTATCTGTTGGTACTTAATTCATATTCTATCATTTTAGATTAATAAGGAAAATATAAAATAATTAATGTTTTTTTTTAAACTCATAATTATCTCGGTCCACGATCTGACTATGATTATATTATATGTACTCAAAAATTACAAAAACGATGGTTGATTGCATCGGGGACTCAATTCCCAATGTCATTTGCCTTCTTTCGGAACGAAAGTTTCATATTGCATTATAGAATTTTAGATAAACTTTTTAATTAAATGTTATATGAGCATTATAATTAGGATTTATTTATTATTTATATTTTCAGTCAGTAAACGCAGGAACTTGGCAGTTTATTCAGCCAGTCTATTAAAATAAATTTATTTTCTAACAAAGGAATGATTAATTAAAGTTATTAAAATTATTTTAGATTGACGCTTTTAGCGCAAAGCTGGGTAGACAAAGGGAACCTAATATCAAGATATACCGTTTTCACTTTTCGTCCGAATTCGAGATATTGTGTATTGAGTAGTGGTATTCCCGCTAGTGGGAATTAAACCCATAACTAATCGTGATTACAATCAGACAATGTCCCACTGCGCCAAGATGGCGTCAGTTTTAATACTATACTATGTAATTAATATTATTATTATGTATATGTCAGCAATGTGCC
>JAOYRR010000603.1:0-71221 GCA_038994665.1 Podotricha telesiphe
TTTATATACGCTCTTTGTGATGAAACTAAAATGAAGAGTTCTTGGATACTTTAAAGGTTTTAGTACAATGTAAAAATATTGTATTCATAGTCTATTACTTTGTCGTGACTTTTGAGATTATATATAAATGCAGTTTACTTTGTGTGGTACAATACATTTGCAATATTTACGGAATTTTTTTTTAAACTTAAATTTTTTTCCCGCATAGTAGGATAGTTAGGCCAAGACACTCCGTTCTCCCCTTTCCGTGACAGGAGCGTTTTAAGTTGTTTTATTTTAAAGTGTTTTGTACATAAGATAAAAGAACACGTCCAATTGTAGCTACCTTCTCAACTCTAGGGACACAAATAAAAATTATGAAACAAGTGAGAGCGTTAAAAGATACATATTATTATATTAAGGAGGGCTATTCAAAATGGACCAAATGGTGGGTATTCAACTGGAAAAGAGAAAATAAGTATAGCTAAAAATAAAGGGGAAATATAGCTGTAATTAAATATGATAAATTAATAATATCGAGAAACAACACTAAGCGCAAACTACCAACCTCATCTGAACTAAATATAAAATAATTAACTACAATAAATTGATGCATCGGCCAAAATATCAAGTATTTTTTTAGAGGAAGTAATAATATTAAATATCATTGTTAAAAATACAATAAACAAGAATAATATACAAGAAACGAGCAAAGCAATCAAGCGTCTTCTACGACACAAAGCATATAAAGAACAAACAACAAATACACAAGATCATATACATGTAAGGAGCATTTCTAAGCCATTTACCATTCGCGGGTGACAAAGTAATATTATCTGAGACAAGGTCCCGACTGCAGCTCATAATGAATCCTTACAAAAAACAAGTACCGATGTAGGACTTAAAATCAATCCTATTAAGATCAAGACCAGCTATAGAAAACAAATAATACTTAACGACGACTCACTTAAATACTTTAAAAAATACATCTATTAAGAAAAACCCATCGGCTTTGCAAGAGAAAATAACGAAACAAAAATTAATCGAAGAGTACAGCAAATATTGAATAAACTGTGGTGTTCAAGAGAAACTTTTAAAAGTAACATGCCAACTAATCTAAAAACAAAAACTATGAAGTCCAGTCTCTTACCATGCTTGACGTACAGATGTCAAAATGGAAATTTACCAAGCCAAGCATAAAATCACAACCGGACAGCGAGTATTGGAGAGAAGTAGGCTTAAGGTAAAGAACTAGTTTCTTTCTTTTTTCAAGATACGACACATAAAATCAAGAACAAAAACAAAAGCTAGTGATGCACAGAAGATGAAACGGAAAGTCATTAATGTGGGCAGGTCACGTAGTTAGGCTTAAAGACAAGAGACATATCTATAACATTACAATATGGAGAGGTCCACAAGGAAATTCAGGATAAGGAAGACCATTAAATAAATCACCGGCAATAATTGGTTGCAAACTGCATAAAATGGGCATCTTTGGAGGAGGCCTTTACCCAGTTTAGTAGTCCCTACACAAAAATAATAAATATTAAACAAATATTGCCTGTTATAATAATGTTATACTATAACAATTTTATTGTGCAAAAACATAAATTTTGCAAAATATTAACAAAAAATAATAAATAAAAGTAATTAGTTTGTTAGTTAAAATGCAGAAATGGTCAAATAAAGTATTTTTTAGTTTCATTTTTAATTTTTTTTATTTATTACAAGCTTTCTCGCAAATAGTATATAAAAATGGTTTTTTTTTGCTATAGAGCATTCAATCAAATACGACACTAAGACAAATTAAAAATTTACTTACTAATAAAAATTTGAAAAAAAAACGAATTGTTAATTATAAATTTAAGTACTTAATTCAATTACCTTTCTTTAATAATTTGTATTTTTAGTGTTTTAAGTTTGTAGTTGGCTTCATTAATCATTCAATGCTGAACAACAACTGTGTTTGTTAACCTAACCAAGATTTATTATAAGTTAATTTTTGGGTCAATTCCGGTCCGAATATAGCAGGACATGATTTCTTGTAAATCATACTATTCATATATAGCCAGCATTTAACAGCTATTAGTTGAAATACAATATAGAAACACTAGTATCCATGATATATGTATATAAGAGATATCCAATTCACGTATAGAGATACGTTTAATTATTGATACATTTAATTCAGTGGAACAGCATCTGACCGTGAATGCGATTGGTGGGATTGGATATCGAATAATAAGTGTGTTGCTTTTAGTCCCGATTTAATGCAAATTAAATTATCAAGATTATCTATTACTACTTCTACTATTTCTTATAATACTATAAATCAGAGAGCTTAACTAATACTGGGCCAACTAATTTATATAAATTGCTTAACTCCACGCTATGTGTATAGTCTGAATACATTGAGAAGGGTGAGAAACGTAAAGTCCCTTATTAGCTTGACGAGGGAACAGCAAAAATGTACAGGTAATTTTGCGTATGACAGATTTTTTCTTGTTATT
Organism: Podotricha telesiphe; assembly: GCA_038994665.1. Taxonomy (NCBI): domain Eukaryota; kingdom Metazoa; phylum Arthropoda; class Insecta; order Lepidoptera; family Nymphalidae; genus Podotricha; species Podotricha telesiphe. Next base: position 2,490 of record JAOYRR010000603.1, read on the forward strand.
TATTAGTTTTAATATGCAATTTGAGTGTTTGGCCCCTACAAGATTGAATCAATCGTTGTTAGTATTTTATGCTTTTTATATATTTTATTTTGGCTATACATTGTTAACTAATTTCATTCTGGTAGTTTTGGATATTACTTTAAAATTGGTTTAGCATTTTATTATCTTCAAACATCTTTTACATGTATTGTTATACATTAAATAATTGAAATTAAAAAAATCAACTCAGACTAATTGACAAAGAGAGATTAATATTTCTCCAACTAAAGCTACTTAAACCGTAGGTTCTAGATTCGTTTTAAAATTCATACGTTTCAGTTTATAATATGCCAGCCACAGTAATAAGTCTCAATGTTATAAACCTAAATCTAATCTATAAATCTTTAAAAAGGTGAATGGTAACTTCACTTTACGAACAATTAATAAATTTGAACGAATTCAAAAATAGTTAACATACTATGTTTTTCAACATATCCGGTAATCCCAACACCTCTACTGTGATCTCTACTGTGAATCACCATTTAGGCTATTGTGGTGCAGTGTGACAGCGTCTTACCGTATACGTAATAGATGTGGGTTCAACTCCCACTCAGGGAAATGATTATAATTAAATTATTTCCAAACCTCCGGTCTGTCCAAAACCGTTGGATTTACAATTGGGATTAAAAACTACTACGTCGCAGCAAAAACCAATAATATTGATACGACGAAACTGGATCTGTTTTATAAATCGAAATTGGTACTATGTATTATTTACAGGGAAAAGCTTATACGAAAATATATCGCTATTTTGACAATTATTTAAGCCATTATTTTTTGATAGAATATAAGAACATGATTTAAACAAAATAACCATATCATATAAATTGAAAAAAAATACAATTGCTTAATATGACAACAAATATTCAAAATAAGGTAATTAACGAGCGGAATTCACGTAGGTATTAAATGTATCCTCGAAGTTATGACAAATGTGAATTTTGACTATTTAATAAGCTAAAGTAATAGGTACTTTTTAGAATTACGTCACAAATAAAACATTTTACTTTTAGAAAAGAAAAATAATAAAATTTCTATAGCATTTTTTTAAATAAAAGTGAATTAAAAATATGACAAGCTCTAATAGAATTTAAAAACTGTGCATAAAATAAATATTTTTATTGAAAACATTTATACTTAAAAAAACTAAAATGTATGAAATTTCTTTGAAAATAGAAAATGGATATTTGTATAATTTACACAAAGTAATACAAAAAAGAATTTTAAAACGCAGAACTAAAAGTTTCAAATTCCTTTCAACACAACAAAATTATTTACAAAATTGAACTATGTTGAAGTTTTTTACTTAAAATGAATTACGTGTCAATTGTTTAAGACGTCTCTAACATATTGTATATAAAATCTAATCACAATTGGACCTTGAGATCTGGCCAAAGTGGCCTAAGTTAAAAATGCATGCATGCAATGCAATAATTGCCGGAGTCAGATTTTACACCAGACTTGTAAATTGGAGTCAATTCTGCAATTTTTTAAACATCCGGATAGAGCCTTCATCTATACCTTTATTTATGCCACTCGACAATTCCCCAATGATGTATGCCTTCAAAGTTTTTACTACTTTTGTACTTATACCATCTATCCCAGCGCCTAAGCCTGAGTCTAATTTATCAATAACTTTTGTGATTTCATTTTCACTGCAGCGTGCAAATGTGGATAAGTTATTACTATATTTGTGATAACTTATAGTAAATGTTGAATTATTTTGAATTTATCTGGAATTTGGCTAGCCAACACAGAATCAATTGTTGCAAAGAATCTATCAGTAATTGAATCCATTTCAGTCATTAGTACTTTATTGTATTATTACATTATTTATGAATTAGATTCCATACTTATATTTAGGATTATTTTTACATCTATCAAAAGAGTCTATGTAAAATTTATTTTTATATTAGACGCTGTAACATCTTTCTGTTATAATCTCTTTCCATGTCGGTATTATTGAGATTTATTTTATATTTGCGCTATACTTAATTTCTCAGTTTGATGTCTGTTATAAAACTTTTATTAATCCAATCCGCTTGCTGTAAATATTGTGTTTTAAACTTTTTTTTATATTTGTCTAATGTTTTTATGGAGATATATAGAGATCTCGTTAGTATAGAATAAAGAGAGCTCGTGTTAAAATGTTAGATAGTAATGTTACTATCTAACATTTTAACACTGTTACTATCTAACATTTTAACATTGTTTTCGTAAAGAATCGTTAATAGCTTCATATTGAATTAGTTTAGGTGGTTAAAATTTATATATTTTTTTTGAGTCAATGCAAAGTGAAACATATTTTCCCTAACATTTGTTACAATGTGGTCTAAAATAGTATTAGTAGAAATTGTAGTACGAGTTGCAAATTTTATATCTATTTAGATCACCGTAGCTCTGTATTTTTTAACATCTGTATGATAATATAGTAAATTTAATTTAAAGTCATCAAACAGAACAGTTAATTTTTTTGGTTAAATTCTTATTCGAGGTCATCTATGAACTGATTGACGTTCTTATCACCTAGTTTATAGATGATAAGAATATCGAGGTTAAGCTTCTTAACGTGAATCTATAAGTAATTGTTGCCGTTGATATATTTTTCATTACTGAATATACGTTCTAAGTCAAAAATAGACACTGCACCACTTCTTCCGGTGTTTCTATAGTTATAATGATAAGTGTAATTGGGTATCTGTATTCTGTTGGCCTCTTATTCAGGTTTTATCCAAGTTTCTAATAATAATATGATTTGTAATTTTGTGTGTATGCATTTTATAATACATTTTAGTTTATCTAATTTTATTATTATAGCATCATATTATTTTGTCGCACAGAATTATATTAATCCTTCCATAGTTAACGAAAACTTTACGCATATTGGAAATTTTAAAATAATACTTTCTGAAACTTGCAAACGTGCTTCGCTTGGTTAATCGACGATATTTATGACCATATAATATAAATAAATTATTTCAATTATATGTTGTTAAAAAGGCAATTTATCAACAATTTCTTTCAAAACATTCTTTATTATAAAATAGAAATTTTATTAGGACACGCTCTATGGTTTGACAAACAAATATAGTTTTGAGATTTGAGAGTTTAGAGATGAAAGAAACGAGGGTAGAAAATTGTTTTAAACGCATTGCGCATTGCGTATATTGTATCAATCTATTTTCCCAAATGATTGAGATTTTGCAGGTTATGACCTCATGTTCATTTTGTATAATGTTGTCTCGCAAATTATGAATAGTACTGTGTTAGCGTGTATTGTTGGAGACTGGGGTCATCAGCTTTAGTCATTTACTTATTTTATAGCTACTCTACAAAATATAATGTATTGCATAAAATTGTATTTTAAGTGCGGGACTTTTGTTTTTCCTACATATTTGTTACTATTATTGTGATGATCCGTAGCAGCCAGCAGGTATCCGCGATATTAAAAACTAACGCCACGATAATTTTAACCATGTTAGGTTTAAGAATATAAGTTTTTGCCAGTATAATTTTAAATCACAAATTACGATATATTATCAAACACATATTGAATACCATTAACCAATGAATATTTTTTATAATAACTTCATAGATAATGCCAATAATGTACCAATTAACTGTAACCTAACCTAAATCTAAAGGGCAGGCCGCAACAAAATGTAAATAGGCAAATCTGTCCGAAATGAAAATGGCGCCATTAGCGAAAGGAAATGGGATTGTAACTGGATTGCATGTTCACGTACTCGTATTAGGCCTTCATGAGGAAAATTGAAATTAAATCGTACATATTTTAACCCTGTCGTAGTATTTTAGAAGTTTATTGAATATTGTCCAATTAACAATGTGTCAAGACTCCGTACTCCGCTTTCCATCTGTATTTGAGGCATTTGGGGCATTTCCGAGTGATAGTATACAGTTCTGTGCTTTACCAGAGCATAGAAGTGTAAATAATTCAAATGTTATCATTCCCCCAATTGATGATAGATTCGACAACCATCGCGCTTACAGTCAGACCCTTTAAAGAATATAGTAATTTTTCGAATACATAATCAGTTAGACTGCACTACGCCATTTTTATTTATTGAATATCATATTCTCCTTCCTCCTCATTCCTATATTTTAGAAGACAAATAAAATAAAATCAGATTGTCGCTAATTATAATCAATTATTGTGACATTGTAGTACACTAACATACCCTTTAATGTCGCTGTCAAGATCAACAAAAAACCTCAATAGCTAAAAAAAATGAATATTCTATAAAATACACTGGGATCATTTAAAAAAAATATTTCTCAAATACAAAAACATACTGTTACTACAATAATTAAAATTATCAACAGCAAAAATCCCTCAGCAATATGTTTTTAACTTTGACAAAGCACAACGATAGAAAATGCCATTCTGCCTAACAAACTGCCGAAATGAATTGGGCACGATTACAAGTAGTGACGTCCTTTAAGCCAAAAAGCTTAAGCTAAATTTGACTTTATATCCTGTACTTAAAAATGATTTTTCATTATCAGTAAAAGTCACTTACATCGGTTAAGAATAGACACATATATAAGCTTTTTCGTCGTATTCTGGATTGTGACGAACTGTGAAAGGTGTCAGTTAGCATGTCGTGTTAACTTTGTTATTGTAGCGGCACGGCATGTTGCCGAATGCCCATATATGTAGATCTGACTGACTTCAAAGTACTAGCGTAAAGTGTAATATCTAGATTTTTAAAGATATAAATATATCATATTTCAAAAAGAATCGTGTTTATCTTTGAATTAACTGTTTTTCGAGTCGACTAATCAAAGCAGTGCCAATACATTTACATATCATTTAAATCATTCCCCGGAGTGTAAAGCGAACCCAATTTTTTTCGAAAATTATGTTGACAAGGTTATATGGAGAAGTGGAGAACATCAGAACTATTTTTATTGCTTTCGACATACACTTTTATATAAACTAACATGCAAAAGGCAACGCGTATTTTACAGATCAACGGGGCTGCGGGCAACATTATTACTAGTTAGAATAAATGTGTGAAGAAAATGGGCTTAATTAATACAGTTTTAAGATAAATTCTATCGAATATATTTTCGTGAGTGATTACTACGAACTACGTGTTATCATGGAAATAATATCCCTTAACTATAGCAACTGTAGTTAATTTTGTAATAAAAAAAATACACGCTATAATAATTTTTTTAAGAAATTAAGATAAGATCCGGAAGTTAAAATGGCGCCCATTATGAGTTTTCTCAGTCTGAAATAAGTCCGCTACTTTCAACAATTCATATACTTTACGTACACTCAAATGTGTCAGATATATATATTTCTTTTACTTATCTATCGCATATTTTTATTAAGCCCTGTTGGTTTACAGTAATATGTTACTGTTAAGAAAGTCCGTTCCCCAGTTTCAAGACATTGCGTGTTTCGTATGGCGGAACTCTAACTAAACAACTACAGCCACGATGGGTAATAACTTTAAACTTTAACTTTTTTACGCTTAAAAAAAGAATAATAAAGACAAAAAACTGAAGATTTGTTGAAAAACGAACATGTGGTTACTAAATCTAGTTAGCGATTTGTAAAAAACTAACAGTATAATTAACAAAATAACATAAAAATTTAATTAATATCAAGGCATAACTACAATCCTCATTCATTAGAAAAATGCCTATCAATCAGGACAAATAAATAAAACCATGGCCTAAAAGCCAGACAGACAGACAGGCATTACCCACCTGACTAACAATTGGTTGTTTTATTTTAATAATTACACACTCGCTAGCGAGTAACGTTTTTTTCTTTATATTTCACAGTTGGGACGGTGTTGTTTAAGAGTAAACGAATCTAATACGTCAGCTATTTAGTTAACAGCGTGGTATTAGTCTTAGTAAGGATAGTCTACTTTATTTGAAAGTGAAATTTGTTCTTTTATTTTTTTTAACCTTAAATAATGATAATATTATTTATTATTTTTTTTAGTTACTTTTTAACTTACTTTTGACTACACTCTTTTATAGTGTAATTTCTCATGGTGGACAAATATCATGCAAATTACACACATGCTTGTAGTGTTATATTTAATTCGCCGTTCCAGAATTAGCATCAATTGCGTGTTCAGTACATATTTCATGCCATATGTACCTTTCAGTGACAAAGCCACATTGGTGTCCACGAAAGGGAGATAGACTTATTCGATGAGATTTAAGTCCAAAGAAAGTTCAAAAAAACCACACTAGTACCGTAACCGTAATATTTCACGGGGAATTGAAAAAAATACCTATATTCATACTTAATATAATATTATAAAGTAATAATAATAAGTAACTATGTCTGTTTGTCTTTCTGTGATGTCATCACGGCCAAACCACAGAACCAATTGTAATGAAACTTTATATAGAGGTGCTTGAGAATTTTCTTGACTTGATCTTTAGATGCTGGGAACACGCCATGAAATCGGTCAACTAAGATTCCTTCACCACGAGTTTTACGGTATTAGCCTGCCTTATATGTAAATAAAGAACTTGCTTTCCCTGCAAGCAGCCTCTTTGAAATAACAATGTACTTTAAAGTAAAATGTGCACTAGAGTTTTAAATAGACCTACAGCAATATAATTAGGGTAAAATCCGGCTAGTTGCCGCAGTCGGATAGTTTTGAATACACTATGTTACGTACGTTAGTAGCGCGCTAGTAAGCTTACAATGATTAAAGTCCCCTCCAAAGGTGGACTTTGGTGGCATTGAAATCGTCGGCATATACGAAAACGTTTCTCCAAGCCAAAACTTCAACAGGGTTGGTATTGGTAGGCAATTTTAATTGAATATTTTAATAACTGCCCAAGCAGGGCTAATTCGACCTTGGACAACGTGATCGATGCCTTCAGCCTCGTCCAGAATAGATCCAAGGTACCTGAACTTTTCCGACTGAATGGCTGATTCAGGATCTGTATGGATAGTGTACCATAGTCCGGGCTTCCGCAAGCCATGTACTCGGTCTTCAATACATTGTTTGTGACCGCCGTTCCTGCTACATACCCCTTCCACAGGTTCACTCTCTCTGCTCCAACGTCGACCGGCTCGTCAATGAGCGCGATGTCAGCGGCATACCGACCGACCCACTCTTATTCGTCATAAGGTGCTGAGGACTCTCTTAGAAGAACGTATTCACGACGGCCAAATCAGACACAATACAGGTTCTGAGAATATTTTCTCCCTCTGTATTGCGCCGACCATAACCAAAGCCACCGTGTACACGTTCAAACGCATCCGCAGCCTTACCTACGTGGCCGTTTAAGTCCCCTCCATCTATGATTACTTAGCTGGTATAACACGTAGAACTTCTTCAAACTGCTCCCAGAATGTCTCCTTTTCGGCCGCGCTACAGTCTGTCCAGAATTCGAGACAACGTCGCGCTTTGTCTTGGGTTGAGAGCGGAGAAAGGAAATAATCGCTTTAAACAATAACTACATAATATTTTCAATATTCAGTTCAAAATCAATTTCATAGTACACTTCAATTTGTTTTACGCTATACACTATAATATCACTCATACCTAAGACGGACTTGCAGTGAGCACCTACATATATCAATGCAGAATGTAAACAGGAGATTTACCGATCAAAAGTGGACGGTACAACGTAACTATGTTAGAAGCTTCTTTAGAGATTGAGGCGATATTGTATCGATATTTTTGAATGAATAAACAAGTATTGGCGAATTATATGACAAATTTATCGAATTATTTTTAAGTGAACATTATTTTAAAAATTAAGTTTACAAAAAATGCACCAGGTGCGTTTGGTTTAAGGTTCACATTAATGCTATAATTTTTTGTTTACTAAAGTGCTTATACGAATATATATCTCTATCTTTTGTACTTTAATTCTTTCTCTCTCTCTATTCTCTGTGGTCAGACCTTCATGTCTGATAATTGTGATCATGGTAAAATCTAAATCTCAAACGAACGAACAGTCTCCAATGGTCGCTAGCATTGAAACTGTTGTCAGTTGAAACCGTCTGAATTCTATTTTTTTGTTTAATATTACACTTGAATATATCTTTTTTTATTGAAGCTGCGTTTTTTATTGAATGCAAGGTAACTTTAATTGAAATAGTTCGTAAATAATCGGAGTACGATAACAACATTTATAGTAGCTATTTCATATGATTGTGGATTTTGTTCTTACAGGAATTAATTAATTATGTGCTCAATTGGATATTATTTAATATTTACTTAACCAAAATCTTGTATAAAATATCAAACATGTCCGTTAACGTAAAAATTAAATTGTGAGAACATTTTATTTTATTGCAATGTATTTTCTACAATTTCTAAGGTACGCGTTAAAAATATTTAGTAGTTAATTTGTGCCAGCGTTTCAAGCTGAATTAAAAAGGAAACTGGTGACACAGCAGCTATATGAAACATTACACGAACGATTTGAAACATTTTTGACATTTTACTTAAGAATTAGAAAAAACTCAGCAGAATACAATACTATGGAAAATATATTATTCAATATCGAAATGTCTATACGTTGCGTACATCACTATGACGTAACGCTGGCATAGGTAACAATTTTGTCTAGTCCCCTTTTCTGATATTGCTCCCGGTAGAGTATCTACCTATTTTGTTTCGCTAATAAATTACTTATTCCAAAATATATTTTTTTAATCGATTTTCATAAAAAGATTATCGTTGTTAAGTTTAAATATGATTGGCTGCACACTCGATAAATGATAAAATTTGATACGCGATAAAATGCGAGATTGGATTGAATATCTAAAGTGCATAGAATGTTGAGAGCAGAGTTATTTGTTACCTTGACAATTTTCGTGTTCAAAAGTCTGTAGCTCTTACCTTAATTTAACTGTTATTGATAAAATTATTACAGAATATATAATTTGAAACCACTCATTGCTGGAGACCTCAAATTTTATTTGTAAAGAGTTGACAAATCAATTCTGTACATAAAATATTAAAGAAAAATAATAATTGGGTCTGTGAATATATCGATAACAGAAGTGAAAAATACCACTCAGGATATTTTTCTGTCTGTCAGTATGTTATTCGTTAATTATGCAAAATCTACTTAATATATAGTATACTGGTGGTTCTTCAATATAACTCTCGTAGTATTTATAGTAAAGTATTATCTGATTGACCATTTATTTTTACACTACCATCACCATATTGTATAGTTTTGGGTGATTTAAGTTTAAAACATAAGTCATAAAAAAGCTGTTATATAACTAAACATGCCTTTTACCTTTACCTAAATTAAAGTCATATGCTTACACTAAGAAGGTGCATAAGTGGGAGTATAAACGAGAGCGAAAGCGGAAGCGTTTGTTTTTTTAAATAATTATTGTAACTCCTTGCCAAAATCTAGAGCTAATTGCGCAATATTTATAATTTAGAATTAAGTTCTCCAGAACAATTTGAATACTCTATTGAAGAGAGCTGGAAAATCATACATATAACAAATTACCAAATACGTATTTCTGATTATGATATATGATTTTCATATGCCAAGACGTGTGTTAATAACACTTTACAAATGTTAAAATATTTATTACAACTTATTTTCACATTAACGATTAATTATCATTGTTTCTTGTGTCCTTCCTTTTATTTTTGTTTGGATTTGTAATATCTTTTTAATTATAATTATTTTCGTTGATAAGTATATAAAGTCTCTTTTGTTTTCATTTTATAAAAATAATTAGTTTATTGTGTAGTACAAGTTCTGAAATATTTGTTATTTTATTTTGAGTGACAAATTTATGTGTTTATGATATGTAAGGATGTAATTGAGATATACTATGTAATCCATACTAATATTGTAATGCGAAGTCTGTCTGTCTGTCACGCTTTCACGGCTAAACCACCAATTTGCCCAATTTGGATGAAATTTGGTTTGAAAATAGTTGAAGATCCAGGCTCCAAAATAGCTTAAGTATTTGTATGAAATCAACCCCTTGAAGTAATTCAAAGTTTGTATGAAAAATCTAAACCGCTACACCGATTTCGATGAATTTTCTCAGGAAGATAGTTGATGACGCCAGGTCCAACAAAGACAACTCTCTTTTTAAAAATTCAACCCTTAAAATATTAATATAGCCGATGTAAATTTGTAGTGAAGTGGTTTATGTTTATAAATAACTTATTGGTAAGTGGATTATTATACAGGAATTCTTGTTAAATTATTCAGCATTGAAATATTTAATAAATGTAATACTAAATTTACATACAAAATACATCGAAATAATCACAATTTTATAAATGATAAATCCGCGTACTTTATTTCCAATACGTAGTGGAGAGAGCGGTGATGCGGAGAGAGTGCATGTCTCAAGCTACGCTTACAGCTTACGCTTGGGCAGTCATTGGATGCACATAACTTATTATTAAATCATTTTGATAGATAACAAAACTTCATTAATGTGAAAATGAAATTCTAATTTCCTGACGACGTATTTTGTTGGTAAGGAATTCGATAGCATTGCATTCGATAGATAGCAATTCATTTTTAGTTTGGTAGTAGGATTGAAAATTTGAACGCAAAGCGTTACCACTATTTAAACATATTTTAAAATATATTTTGTCCATTGATGACACAATATTATTTTTAATAATTCATCAATATTATAATTTGGATAAAGTTAGTGAGAATGCCGGCGAACGAAGAAACGAAACAGTAATTAGTAGTCGCGTAGTGTACTCAGGTGAAGCCACGAGCGGACAGCTTGTAATATATATCTCGTTGGCTTCCCAATAAATAAATAACTTAATAAAATAAGTTTTAACTACAGAATATTTGCCTACCTTCTAAACTATTTGCACTTCAACAGCTTAGCTTTCAAAGTATTTGCCAGGAAAATTATTATCATCTAGTTCAATTTATACCACACTCTTTACCGTCGTCTTATAAATCCCATTTGATTGAGTTCTAGATTAATACGAGCTTGAGTTAATAGACCTGGCGGTGTCTTAATTGGAAATGTGAAGATTCATTGACAAGTCATTTACATTCAGGGATTAGTGGAATGTTTATCTAATAGGCCTAATAGTTTGTATTAGGGCTTTGTTTCATTTAGCTCTGTCATATGGGATTACTTGATAATTTAGATGATAATTAATGATAATTTAGCGATTGCGTTTAAATAATTCACTATTATTTAGAATTTAATATATTTTTAAATATCTGTTACGTGCAAGTCACTACATACTTGTTGAATATAATATAATAGTGAAATAAATATAATATGTAGATGTTTGAAAACTTACTTTAATAATAAAATACAAATATAATGACTAGTTTCAAGTGTTCATAACGAAGAATAATTGCACGAATATTCATATATGAGGGAAAATGCTTTTCCAGATTTTAACATACGAACTAGAAAAAATGTGATCAGTTTAACGTGATAGTTTTGGATTTAAAATCCCTATTTAATGATATGTATGCTATAAATTGCCGAAAATTGACATCTCAGTATATATATATATATATATATATATATATATATATATATATATATATATATTTACATCTCAGTATATATATATATATTACATTAATATTACGATCTACTTAAAAAATTTAAGTAGTATCATGATACTTCCTAATTTTTTTCTGATGAGTAAACAACAAAAGCTAGCATAAATTCTTAGCATAAAATGGAAGATCGTTTATAAACATTAAAAATAAGAAAGACCCTAAAATCGGTCCTTGTGGCACACTCATCCGTAAAACGCAACCGGTTGACTTCACATTATTTATAGAGACATGCAGAATCTTTAATTAAGTCTTCTTGCAGTTTATAATAATTTTAGTTTGTCTAGATTCATAGACTGACCTACTTCCTTGCAAAATGTTACACCTAATTCTAAATGTACACCTAATTCTAAATGTACATATTTGCAATTTTATCATTACTTTTTGACAATAAGTTCAAATATACCATATTTCAAAAAAAGTTAATAGAAGGTAATTCTAATCATTTTAAGTAATTTAGATTATTTCTTAAGACTGAGCGTCCAATTTATATTTTTAAAATAATTTATGCATAAGAATTCGACCACTACAATTCAATTTCAAACTTGTTAGGAACTGTCCGAATTTATAGTGAATGGACAGTCACAGATATTGGAATTGGAAGTGGAATGAAATATTATTTTACTCTCACTTTCAGAAAAAAAAAATTATGTTACACGACATATGTCTAAAGTATATAGGGTCAAATTATGAACATGTCATTGCAAAAAAGAGTAACAAATTAGGTTAAAAAAACTAAGATTTCAAATTATTTTCTAATTATCTTGGTCCTCATAGAAAGGGTTCTGCACCTGCACAAGTGAAGCAAAAAAAAAGGCGCTAACAAGCCACTTTAGTTTTGAATCTAGTCAAATTTGGATCACTATTACAGCTAAACTATAAGGAATAAGTAAATGCCGCATTAGTAAAAGTTGTTAAGTACGGTGGGCAGTCTGTCTGTAACCGCTATGATTGTGCGTCCTATTTCCACTTTAGAGAATGGTTACATTTACATTGTTTTAATTTTTTTCTCTTAGGTAAGACCTTAAAGGAAGTTGTTATTATTTTAGGTCCAAGTTTCAATGACAACAGGTGGTAAACCATAAGAAATAAAATGTCATCATAAAAGTAGTTAAGCCCACTAGATGTAGAAATAATTTCACGTAAATAAATATTTATATAGAGATAATAATAAATTACATACTCGCATAATATTAGATTTTATTATATAAACACATTATAATAAGAATATATGATATATAAATACTAGCTTTATTTTTAAAAATAATTGTTTATAAATAAATATTAGAATAAATTGCGGTAACAATTATTTCATATTTAGTAGCAAATATTCTTTTTGAGCAACTAATAGTATACTGCTCCTTACAGAATACTCAAGGTTTGCTCATGGCGGTTTTTGTTGAGATCGACGTATCGGTCCTAAAAGAGTAACCCAAAGATGACTTTCTTTATAATAAGTATTAGATATGAAAATGAATAATATATCTTATCATAACTTAAGATAAAATATAAAATTTATCATTTCTAAAACATTACAACTTAATGGCAATATCTATCGAGTTATTCAGACAACGTCGCCGAACTTTTGAACTATTGGTAACCTAATTGGAGCAAAACGGAATATCCAAATTAGTCTAAAGTTTTATAAAGGGATTTCAATTCTGACTAGGATATTTCTTTACTTTAGTTATTGTAGTTATTTTTTATATTACGTGCATATATAAAAAATAACTATCGTGCGTATATCCAAGATATAACTTCATTTAGCATAAACAACTTGAAACTTACCATATTATTAAATATTTAACACCTTTGCAAGTAGCTTCTTGCTCTTATAAAAGATCTTTGGTTTTCGCGACACTAACATATTTTAAATGAAACTTTTAAAATGTAATTATCGCTTATATTTAGGTATTCAAAAGTTCATAGTTTCACAATTGAGAAAGTTTCATATTTGAGCAAATTCGACGTTTCAAGCACTTTACAGAAGTCTTGTTTTTCACGATACCCCGTTTTATTTATTATATTAATACGTAAAGGAAAAGTTTTGTAACATAACTTATGCAGAGGAGACTGAAATAGAGAACTATTTTAAAAAAAATGCAAAAATCCAATTATCCATTGGTAATATATATTGCGCACATTTCCATGTGCTCGACCATTTCTTTTTATATTTATGACATACACATTACTAAACTAACGCGTATTTTGTGCCTCAACGAGTATTAGTATTTATAAAAGTGAATAAGAATAAAATAGCTTAATAATAGTATAGGATGTAGCTAAAATTAGATTATATTTAACCTATTTTCATTTCTTCGCTTTGGTAAAACAAAGCGTGGCGTGGCGTTCATGAATTATTCCATTTAAGTCAATCAGAATAGAAACTTGGTGCTTGAAATATTTATCTAAATTCTATCAATTCTATTTACATAGGATAATTTAACTCTTTAGTAGAGTTTTATGTAGCCTTCCACTTAAACTTTATAAAAGGAAGCCTACAATAATAATTAATGCTCCCGAACTCGCCAACTTCGTTAGAAGTGGACGGACGTTAGAGGCTGGGCTTCTTTAATATTTTATATTTAAAAATATATTTTACGTGTAATGTAATTTTCCTATATCTGATTTATAGAGGGATTAATATAGAAAAATGACAAATAAGATTACTAGAAACCATTGAGGCGCAGTGTGACAGCGTCTGATTGTATACGGTATGGTAGTGGGTTCGATCCCGGCTCAGACAAAATTAAATCTTATTATTTTATTTGCACACCACATTAAATTGACACAATCAATATATACGAAACACATAAATAAAAAGGAATTTACAAAAGGGGGTATTATGGCTAAGTTGCCATCTCTTCCAGACATCCTTTGAAAAGCTGTTATAATGACATATTTAGAAAACGTAAAAAAAATTGAACGCAGCGGGATTTGAACCCGCGCCTCTTGAAAACCGTTCAAGCGCTCTGACCGCTACCATGCGTTTAACAGCCAGCTGCGTCAAAATTCGTATACGCTTATTACAACTTATATTTGTTGTTACCATCTCTATAATGAGATTTTTACAAATTTAAAAAAAAAGCTGTTATAATGAGGTGGTGGAAAAATTAAACATACAATAAATAATTAATATGTAGATTTATAAATAGACATATGAAACTATAGATACATATATATAAATACATACATGCATACAAATATCCATACATATAAATTGTTATGTAATTGTCGCCATTTTAAGTCGGTGACGTTTCACGCCTTTTTTAAATGACAGTAATGATTTTGCCAAATGAATATATATAGGTAGCTTGTTCCATAAATTTAACGATTCAGATTTGCGCGACAGGCGAAGAACGGAGTGTCATGACATTAAGTTTTATCTGTCAATCCTGCTATGCAGGAAAAAGCATGAAGCTGAAAAAAAACAAATGTAGGTAGATGTAGAAAATTCGTTCATAAGTCACCAACTTAACTCACCAAGCAGTCATATAGGTAAGGCCAGTTATATGTAACCACAAGTGTTTGACTCTTAACATGTCAGAAGGGTACCCTTTCTACCTCTTAAGACGGTCAAGTATTTATTAGATTCATATAATATAAGTCTTTAGCCGCAGACTCCCGTTGTTAAGTGAACCATTAAAATCGATTTTGAATATGGCATGCTCTCGACTTATTAATATTTGTTGGAATGGAATTTTACGACAGCTTTTTCAATATTTTTAAATGTATAAGCTCTTGTAAATAACTAAGGACAATGATCGCATGTAAAACCCTGATATTATTCATTTAGTTAATTAGAATTAGGTTTCACTCACAAAAATAATGGTTTCCTCGTTATACCAAATGTAAGTACATTTTCTCGTTCCGCCAAAAAATGAATGAGATGTGTGTGTTTCGTTACGTAAGTGTAGATTTTTCAAATTTATCGTCACCTACGTACAGGTAAAGAATACCAAAATTTTGTAAAATATTAAACTAAATAGAGATTAAATCAATTAAATTCAATACAGATTAAATCTATTAAATTCAAAATTTTATTTAATATATAGAGTAGTACTACAAAAAGAAACCTTATTAAGCACCAATGTATCCATCATACAAACACAATTATAGTATCTTTTCGCTTCCAATATGCATTATGTACATAATATCGTCCCATCAATACTTCATAGCGGTAATGAGCGTACGAGTAACTCGTAATTTGATTCAACCATAATTGACAAACGTTGAGCCGTTAATACCCTTGCTATCGAGAATATCGGGATTCACACTGATCCCACTCATTAGCATTCTAATATGGACGTGTGAAAGTATAACGGACTGTTACGAAATATAACAGTTAGAAATTTGTGATAAAATTCTGTATCCACACCACAATTGTTGACATATATTTAAATTCAAGACATAATATTAGAATAAATGTTAATAACTGACTAGTATATAAAAACCTACTCAAGGGCAGAGAAGGAGAGTCTTATTTATGAAGTAAATTTGTTCCCTTCCCACATATTGAGATTCGATATTAATGTCCCCACATTGTAAACAAGAAGAAAATCTCTCAGAATTTAAATTCGCATTTTACATCTCGAGTCCTTTTTTTTTACTTTTGTAGGGAAATATTTGTTTAGAGATTTAAAATATAATCATCTGACCACGGGTTTAGAACTAAATAGCTTTTATATTTTTAGTATACTTTTCAATAAAAGAAAACTATATTAATATCTGGACTAGATGGCTAGATGGCATTTATTTCTAACCAAGAGCTTTATGACCCGCCGCCAAGTATTGCTAACAGGACAATTCTTGGTTATTTCAGTACTTATTTATTTCCTTAATAAGTTTCAAGAGAGAGCGGTTTGGAAGCGTGCCAAGAGGCTGTTAGAGTGCCATCAACTCCTTTGATAAGCGTTGACAAAATGAAGTGTTACATTTTTCATGTTAGTATCTGAATATTATATATACTTTGACACTTTCATGTTAGTATCTGAATATTATATATAATACTAAATTGAAATAATAAATTTAAAAATAAACAATTATTAAATAAAAAGATTGATTTTAGAAAAAAAACCTTCCTTTACCGGATCTTAGACCTTCAACTGTTTTAATTCCAAATTCCCAATAAATCGGTGGTTTAGCTGTGTAAGCTTCAGTAACAGACAGACACACGGAGAGATTTTCACATTTATAATATTAGTATGGATAAGATTTAATATATAACTGTATCTTTAATTACTGAGTGACAGTCCACACAGCCTGTACTTCAGGCAATAGAAAGCTATATCTTTTTGAAATAAAAGAAACTAGTCTCCTAGTTTCCTAGTTTCTTTTAATACTAAGAATATTCACCAAAATTCCTACGGGAACGATAAAACGCAGAATTTTACGTTTTAATCGAAACCAAAGAAAATAGAAATGAAAAGGGTCATAAAATCCACGCAAAGTCATACAACTTAAATAATACTTAGTTTTGACAAAAATATTTAATTTTTTGATAAAAAAAAATTAATAGTTTTGATAAAAAAGAAAAACATTTTTTTTTGTACGTAACATTTATTACTATTACAGTGTGTTAGTTAAACACATTAATATAAAACCATTAAAAATATATAAAGCTTATTCGGAGTGATCTACATTGGTTGCAATACAGTCCTTTAAACGTTGGAGCCAGTTATCAATAGCAGCACGCACTCTTTCTATGGGAAAATTCTTTACTGCCAATCGTGTGGATTGTTTTAGGGACTACAAATTAAAATGTCGTTTAGAGCAAGCCTTACTCTCTAAAATATTGGGTGGATTGAGCTTTAAGACCCGCCCCCGAGTATTACTGACAGGACAATTCTTGGTTATTGAATATGGTGTTGTTAAGATGCCTATCTTCTCAGGAATAGTATCTTGATACACTTGTGCTGATATTTTGATACTTATTTCATAAAAAATTGGCTTAGTCACTCCTTTATAGCTCACACTTCATCAAACCATAACTGAAGTCGGACAATGTCCATGTTGTGCTCTATGGACCAATTGGGAAGCTTCTTTAGAGCTTTCAGCATAAATATGGCAATTTTGTTTGTTAAAATATTGCTCAGTCGTATGTATTGCTCAAATGTTCTCATCCGCAAACAAAAGCTTTCTGTGATCTCCCATTGGTACCGCTTAAGTAGTTGTTATCATTTTACTAATTTATTATTTTTTACACTATCAGTCAATAAATAACTAGTGCTTGTCTTATAGGCTGCAAGTTCCAAGTGATGTTTTAAAATACGCGTCATGGCTCTAGGTGCTATTTTCATTTGCCGAGATAAAATCTTTTGCTTTCGGACAGGACTTCTTGAAATTCTTTAAATTACTGCTTTGATCGCCTTTTCGTACGAACATCACTTGGACGGCCAGATCTTTTTCTGTCACATACAGAGGAGGAGGAGGAGAGGTATCATTGTGCCTTTGTAGAGGATTTAAAAAAATTGTATTTGGCATCATATCTACTTTATGTAATGCAATCTCAGCGATTCGTTTCTCGGTATCACCCCACTTTTTTTTAATATCACAAAATATTTTACACTATAGGTTCGCAAAAATAAGAAAACACAATGAATATGTCATATAAAATAACAGATTCCAAGTTATTAAGTATAAACATAACTCTACAGCAAAATTAAGTAATGTAAGAAATTCATTTTCACGCTTTCAAATTATTGTGACATATTTTTTTACCATTTTCGAGGTTTCACAATGATATTTCGTAACTTTTTAACGGAAATTTTTCAACTCAGACAAATTGTTTCATTTTTCTTAATAAAGTTGTCAAGAAAATTATTACGACATTAAAGGAAATTTCCTTGAAATATTTTTATTTATGCTAGAAGTAGGTACTAGTGTTAAGTATAAAAACCTTTTAAGAATATCTTACATTTTCATTTTTTCATTGCGTGTAGAGCAAGCCTTACTCTTTTAAACTGACTATAAATCATAATCCAGTGGATTAAGATCATTACTAGGCGACAGCCAGTCTGCAGCTCCGTTGAAGTCCGGAACGTTCGTTTCTAAGCAAGATTGGGTGGAACGAGCCTTATGACCCGGCGCCGAGTCTTGCTGAAAGGACTATTCTTGGTTATTGAACATGGAACATGAACATGTTTGGGGCTCAACTATCTTCACAAGAATGGTATCTTGATACACTGGTGCCGATGTTTTGATACCTTTTCACAAAAATATGGCTCGGTCGTTCCTTCATAGCTAACACCCCACCAAATCATCATTGAAGTCGAATAATGCCCATGTTGTACTCTGATGACTAATTGGGAAGCTTCTTTAGAGCTTTAAACATAAATACGGTCATTTTGTTTGTTAAAATATTCCTCATATTAAAAAAAAAACGTCCGTTAACTATTTTTTTCTTTGACCTCCCTTTGCGTAGCTCTTAAGCAGTTAACTTCATTTTACAACACTATTCTTTTTTTAATTTTCAGTTAAAAAATGACCAGTGCCTCTCTTATAGGCTGAAAATTCTGAATTATCTTTTAAAATACGCGACATGGTTCTAGGTTGTGGTCATGGTTCATCTCTTATGGTTGGCATGGTTCAGATAAAATCTTTCGCCTTCGGACAGGGTTTCTGAATAATTCCGAATTCTTTCCCTTACTGCTTTGATCGCCGTTTTTCGTAGGACACTACGTGGATGCTCAGATGTTTTTCTGTTACAAACACAGGAATTTAATTATACCTATCAATAGCCCGGTACACAAACATTTGACTTATACCAAGCGTATGAAGGATTTATATAAAGGTATTTGGCATCATACCTACTTTATGTAATGCAATCAGAGTGATTGTGTGTGTTCTCTTTATCACCCCACTCCATTTTAATATTACAAAATATTTTAGAATATATTCGCGCGAAAATAAGAAAACACAATGAACAGTCATATAAAAATTACAGATTCCAAATTCAAGAGTTTTATATCGTTTATTTTTATAATATCAATATTTATGGTCAGTCTAAGTATATTTAAATTATTTTCACTTCTTCTAACGCTTTTGCCTGCCATGTACGAGTATAGACAGAGTAAGGCTCTTGTTAAGACAATTCGATCTCCACAAAGACTTGCATAGTGTATAATGAAACCCTATGTCTTAATTTGTTTTACCAAACCAGAAGAAATGAAAATAATTAACATATCATCACCCTCAGCGAGAAAACTCATAACAATCGCGTTTACAATCAGACACTATCAAATTACACCACGAGGACACGATAGTTTTATACTATTATATATATATTTTGTTTTAGTTATAGCAACATTTGAATTTTTTATTCCACCAAATGCATCAAATGAAATAACAGTGCAAGCTTTTTAGTAAATAGCGTTTACACCGCTGTAATGGACAGAATTGTGAATTTAAAAGGTTTTGCAAAGCGCTCGACAATTATATAAATAAAGTTTCGAGTTTTACTCGTTCAGGAATGAATTTTTGGATAAATAGTATTTATATTTTTGTGTAAAAAATAAAATTTTATTTGCTTTTATAAAATAGTATTAAAATTAAAATAGAATTTACTTCATTATCCATTTGAAACGTTGTGCTTTCCGTATGTGAATGCTGTAAGCAGAGATGACTTAGTGTATACATTCTAAATTCTCCACTTTCCGCTGGAATTCGAGACTGTATGTTGAGTGGTGGAACTCAATGCTTTCTCAATGTTTTCTCTTACCACGACGATAAAAATAATTTTTAATTTAATTGTTCCCCTGAGTGGGAATTAAAATCAGCGCTGAGATATGAAAATAATTTAAATATAATTATTCCCCTAAGTGAGAATTGACAACCATTCTCGTTTCCAGTCAGCCACTGTCCCATTGCTCCACAATTGTCTCAAGCTGTGAGTTAACTCACATCAAATCGATTTAAAACACTATGTAAAAGAAAAATAAACACTCAATATTTGTTATATAGACTAGAAATTACGATAGACATTTACGTGAAAATAAAAAAAAACACCCATTTTAATTTGAAACGTTTTTCCAATTTCTCGTTCCTAAGGGTCAAATTAGATGAACCGCAAATTTGTAGAAGATAAATTGGCTGTATGTGAAATATATTTCAAGTTGGCTTTAAAAGAAAATAAAATTGAATCTGACTATGTAACGCCGATGATAAACGATGGCGACTAAGTATTTATTGGGGTTGTGAGTATATCTATATTTTTATAATATTATATTTCATAGTCTTAATGTCGACTTATATATTGACTATCAAATACATTTTTTAAAATGAGGAGTTACTCCTTAGCATTTTATGGATTTACCGAGTAGATGCTGGGCCCATCGTGTTGCAGAAATAAAAGCTCGAAGCAGTGCCTGCAACTTGTAACCTACGTGTAGGCTTAAGGGACCTTTACAATATAAGTAGTGTAATTTATTTAGTTCAAGTGATCAAACTTTCATTCGAAATAATTAATCTTATTCCTCAACGAGTAGACTGTCCAAAAGATTAATTAAATAAAATTATTTTATACCCAAAGGAACGCCCGGACAGTGAAAACGTGTAACTATAAAACTTCACAGAGCTAAACGAATCTATAAATACATCTTAAAATTAATATTTCATTCATATCATTTGAGAATTACATATAGACAAATTTATTGTCATTTCTCTGTCGTAGTGACACAAAGCATTTTTTTAAAGTGTTATTCACAGACTTAGGGCATTAAAAAACATATTTTTAGAAAACGTATAAAAATTTAACGCAGCAGGATTTGAAACTTTTTGGACGGTTTCATAGAAACGCGGGTTCAAAATTAATGGAAAGAGGAAAACGGTGTGATTTATCTCTTTGCCCTGCTAAGTGTATGAGGAAGATGAGTTGAGCTAAGGAATATATATATATATATATTTCTTAATGCACAAATAACAAATATGCACAAAAGGCGGGCTTAACGCTTAATAGCATTTTCTACAAGCCAACCGACATGCGGCAAATATGTTTTCATAGCTTTGTGACAACACACTCCGTCATCCACTTTCCACCCGAAATCGAGCCATAGCGTGCTTAGTACCGAAACCTAGTGGTGAAAGTGGAGAAATTAAAATAATTTAAATACAGTCATTGCTCCGAGTGGGAATCGAACACATAACTAATCGCCTTTACAGTCACACGTCCCACGTGCCACGATGCCTTATATATAATATTTAAAAATATTCCTATATACTAATAACTTGGATCAAATTCCTTTCTTGTCTTGAATTTTATATACTTTAAAACTTACACTATAACTATACTATTGTAGACTTCATGAAGTAACTTTAGATCAAATCTTAGAAACACTGCCCTCAACATTGATTTGTTAAGCGATATTCAATGCAGTTAAAAAATAATGACAACGACAATCAAGACAGTCGTTACAGTTACTAGTTGCCGGTAGCACAATTAGATGGTCTCTGTTGGTAGATGGTATTTGCTTTCGTCTGTACCTGTAGTTGAACAATTGAGGTTAGTCTTGGTTAGAATTGGCTAGAATTAGTAAGGTTAAATCAAGTGTGGAAAGCTTGGTATTAGTAAAGTAATGTTTTGTGAGTAGTGTTTTTGTTTTAGTGATTTGAACTATTATTTTATATATATATAAAATGAAATAAATATTTTAAATGTTGAAATGAAACGCTTCTCTTTGAGAGACGCTGTGTTTTCCATTGTGTCTACTGAATCCATATCCAAGCGGAACCTAACGCCACGCCTTGTCTCACCCAGACAAAGTATAGAAAATATTAAATATTTAATAAAAATAATAATTTCTTCGAGTGAGATTTGAACACATAATTAAAATAAATTAAACTATACAATAATAACAGAAGTAATGTACAAATGATAAATGAAAAAACACTTCTAAGATGTATTTATAAGTTCTCTTGGCTCTGTGAAGTTTGAAGGTTGCATATTTTCTCTGTCCGGAAAATTCCAATTCCATTGGGCATTAAATAATTGTATTGAATTAATCTTTTGTTGAATAAGATTAATTATTTTGTTTGAAAAATTTATCACGTAAATGAATTAAGAAAATTATATTTCTAATATTATATTTGTTGGAAAATCATTTGATTTTATAGCTAATCCTTTGTAAATTGAAATAGACATATTTAGAAAACGTATAAAATCGCAGCGGGACTTGAACCCGTGCTTTTTGAAAACCGTTCAAGTGCTCTGACCGCTAAGCCCGCTTTGTAAGTTATCAAGCTATTACATAGATCGGGAATAACTTATCAATAATTTGTTCTTTTATAATTGGTATGGTATTTGAATATTCCTATAAAAAGGTTGTCGCCAGTTTTTATGTATTCTTTTCGTATTATATTTTTTTTCTAATATAAGCAGTCTCATAAGTGTTTTTACTTTTCGGTGAAATATTAATCTATAATATTATAAATGCGAAAGTAACAATGTCTCGATCCTCTCGCTATACCCTCATATATACATTAGACTAGAACTATTGTTGCTAGATAATAAGAACTTTACAAAGCTTTTGTTTGACATAACTAAAGTGATATTAACACATTATGGATTAAAAATATTATATATTTTATTACGTATTACTAAGGAGGCGAGTAAATTATACAAATTATATTTGAGCTTAACAGTCTTTTCCTTTCTTATTTTTTCATAATGTTATAATAATAGCTAATGTTAATATATTTACTTAAAAAGAAAAATGTTATGTAGATAGTATTTGCAACAACTTATTTTTAGTTTACTTGTTTATTTTTAGCATCTTTCGCATTTTCCACGGTAAGTAGATATAATATGGCTAAAATGTCATGCGTACAAAGCTCTTCAATTTCTGCCCAACAAGGTATGGCGTATTATTTAATCAATTCTATTACTGACGGTACTTTATTTTCATACTGATAGTTAATATAATAATAAATTTCTAAGTAATAATCTAAACTAAAAAAATTGTAAGTTTGTTTTTCATCTTCACGCGTTTTCCTCCACAGTACGCCGCGCTTTGTCTTGCAACAAAGCGAATAAATTACAATAATTTAAATTTAGTCATTCCTCCGAGTGTGGATCGAACCAACCCCATTGCGTTTGCAGTCAATGCACCACTGCGCTACGATAAACCTCAATGTTATTTTGTTTCTTTTAAAATAAACAAAATATTTAAGTACTGACACTAAATTGCGATCCTCTTGGAATGAAATGTCAAAAATCGGAAAACTTGAAGGTATTCTCTCCTTATGTCAAACAACTAGCTTGTTGAGAATTTGTGCTGTCTAGTAAGGAATTTGATATTGTAGACTAGACGAAATGCCACATGTTATTTGACATATAATAAAAACGTAAGTGATCGCTGTCTCTCATGGAAGATATATTGAAAAAGAATAGTATTATCATTAAAATAGAACCAATGTTATAGAACCCAAAACAATGTTTTTTAATTTTCTTTTTTGTTTATCTCTTTGTTTGTGTACGCTAATCGCAGAAACAGCTTAACCGATTTAAATCCTATCCAAGTTATAAACACTGTATTGTGGTAAACTTCCCTTAACATTTAGTATTTACTTCATTAAATAGGTTCATCAATAAAAAAAATGACAACTATTCAAATTAGTAATTTAGGCAAAGTTTGTGATTTAAGAAAAACTAAATATTTTAGTTATGTAGTTTACGCACAAATAAGTGAAGCCACGAGCTAGTCTGACATATAAATTATCTTCCGCGTAGCCAGAGAGAACCAAGTGTCAAGATATTTCCACTTTTTGCTCTGATTTGAGATAGAGCGATTACCAGTACTCACCGGCACATTTGTCCTTACCAAAAAATGAAAATAATAAGAACGATAAATGAAAATAGTCACGAGTGGGATTTGATATCACAACTACCACGTTTACAGTCAGTAGTTTGCCTCCCTGTGCCACGACGGCCTCATAATTTATTTCTTAAAGTTTTTTCTTTTACCTATCCAGGTGTATTTGGAATTAAGCCTGGTAAGTTTGACCTTCTTCCCGGTTTCTGATTGACCTTAAATTTTAAATATACCTTTAGTTTCAATATGCACAAAAATTGTCTTTGAAAATGAATTATGGCCAAGGCCAAAAAAGTGTTCAAATTTTAAATTTTAAATAATTTATTACCACCCTCACCATCTGCCACCCTAATTCATAAACATATACGACTTTTAAATCGATACAGCTGCTTCTTTCGTGAATAACGACCCAATACATCATAAAATTCAAAGTTGGGATAAGAAAACCAAGCTATTCGGTGCGTCGACTTAAGCAGTAAACCATTATGTTTTATATCTCAATAACTTTATTTAAATACTGCAGTATTATTCAAAGTATGGTGTAAGTCACTTGGGTAAAGAAAATAAATACGAAAAACATATTTGTAGGCAAATAATTAGACTAAAGCTGTAAGAACATATTTTTTTATAGTAATGTATCTTTCAAATTATCAGTTTCACCTTTACTAGGACACTTTAGGCTTTTACTTAGGGCACCCAACCTCACAGGGGACTCATTGTAAATAATTACTGTCTGTTTGATATCTATTACTAATTTGGCCAAAAATTGGGTCAAAGGACCCTACATGTTAAAAGACAGTGCGTTCTGTTCAG
This sequence comes from Podotricha telesiphe, assembly GCA_038994665.1. Classification (NCBI taxonomy): domain Eukaryota; kingdom Metazoa; phylum Arthropoda; class Insecta; order Lepidoptera; family Nymphalidae; genus Podotricha; species Podotricha telesiphe. The sequence continues at coordinate 27,716 of JAOYRR010000603.1, forward strand.
AAAACACAGATAACCTGCATACTAGTCTATTCCCCATCGTCTACCTTTTTGCAAATATCGCCACCCATATGCCGCACTACATCTAATAAAATCGAGGAAATATCTGTATTATGTAAATAAATACATAATAATATACATTGAAGCATCGTGGCGCAGTAGGATAGCGTATGACTGAAAATTCGATAGTTGCCCATCCCCATTTGGAGGAATGATAATATTAAAATTATTGTCGCCATTCAGTACACCACGTCTCAAGCTACGGCAGTAAAGAACGGAGTGTCTTGAAACTAGGGTATGTCTGCATACCCTTCTATGGATATGAAGCTGCTTACTTTCTAACATTTACTTTAATGACATTAATCAAAACTGATAAAAATACTTCTTAAATTTACTAAGTAATGTAAACTCTAAACTCCTTTTAGAAGAGATGTGATCAGATTTCATCTTAGTAATCCCATCCATACAAAGCCAACCACAAATTTTCAGGACGAAAGGTATCTAGAAGTCTATATAAATCAGTTCATATTTCATTGTAATTTGAGTAAATATATAATATTCAGAGCCAATATTTTAAATTGACTTCATAATATAATATAACTTGCAAACATCGCACAAAACAATGGAAGACTATATTATCAAGAGAGAACAATGGCGATTGTCTGCCACAGATCTTAGTTAACGTTCTTATCTGGCCAGTAGTTAAATGGATATTCTACAATTCGTATTAAACTAGTTGTTCTAGAAGTTAGATTCTACAACTTGTTCTCTTGAGTTTGTAAAGGTAATACTAATGAATATGAAAAGTTTTTGAATCCTCCATATGCTAGGTATTAGTCAAATGTTTGTGTACCTGGCTATTATATGTAGGTTACCGGGATAGGTACAATGGAACCTCCTCTGTTGGTCAGAATAAATAATTCAAAGAAATCCTATCCGACAGCAAAAAAATGTATCTCGGGAGATGAAGATAGCACCTTGACCCATGTCACGTACTCTAAAAGGTGGTCTTAGGGCAATATTTTAACAGATAACATTTATGCTGTGGTATCAAAACATCGTCACAAGTGTATCAAGATGCCATTCTTGAAAAGATAGTTAAGTCCCTTAAAAATACCAAGTTCAATAAACAAGAAAGGTCCTTTCAACAATACTTAGCGCCCTACTAAAGCTGGGTCCATCCAATCTTGGTATGAAACGAACATTTCTTGGTATGAACTGAACTTTATCAGAACTGAAGACTGACTGTCATCTAGTCCTCATCTTAATCTACTGGATTATGATTCATGGTTAGTTTTAGAGAGTAAGGCTTTAAACGCGACGATAATTTGGAATCCCTTAAACAATCCATACGATTGGCAGTGAAGAATTTTCCCATAGAAAAAGTGCGAGCTGCTATTGAAGACTTAAAATAAGTTTTATTTATTTTTAATGCTTTAATATTAATGTATTAAACTTACACATTGTAATAGTAATAAATGTTACGTACAATCAAACAATGTTATTTATCTTTGTAACAATATTTATTGCAAGACTAAGTATATGTAAGAGTTTGTCAAGAAAATTTCGAAACAGACGCCGCGCGGTCTGTTTTTTGAAGAGTATTAGTTTTATTGCAATGTCACTTGTATCGACTGACAGTTCGAAAACCATTCTTAGATTATTTAATTATATAAAAACGCCCTTATCAAAGAACTGAAATTATAAAAGTTTTGTAAATATTCTATAAAATAAATAAATCTTTTATTGAATGTCACATGCTTTAAATTTAGTTGTATATGTTTTCACAGGTTAGTGAGTATTTAGTCTAATAGACTTTTATCACGTTGCTACAGCAACGTATTTAAATACTTCTATAAACTAATTTACATTATATTGACAAAATTCGCCTACTTCCTGCATAATTGACAGGCAACGATATAGCCGAAAATACTGGACGTAGAAACCTGACATTTGTCATACTGATTCTTTGGGTAATGTAGGGAAGTATTAAGAAAATATATTCAAAAATTTCTACAAGAACTGAGTTCCTCCACTAAACACGCAATGTCTAGATTTCGGGCGGAAACACACACTGCCATATTGTGTTTGACAAGCACATTTTTGTACAAAGTGACATATATACTATATTACGTTAATAGTAACGTCTATACGTCGTTATTGCGTAATATACACGTCATAGGACAACAACGGGGACACTAGAAGCCCATTTTCATTGCGTTTTTAGACACAGTTGACAGTTAATCTCTGAAAGCTAATTTGAAAAATCAAAAGAATTAATTGATGTTCAATATTTTTCTTCTGATACATTTTACTTTTCTTTATTTCATATCATTTTTATATATAAGAAGACAAAGCGCAGCGTTGAGTCCCGCCACTCAACACGAAATGTCTCAATTTCGGGCGGACATTAGAGAACGGAGTGTCTTGACACTAGGTTCTCTGTGATCTGATATGCGGGAAAAAGAGTGAAACTCTTTTTTTATATACATTTTCAAACAAAACAGCATCAAATCTGTTCATTTAGAGTGCAATTTATAAATTGATTTGAATGAAAGCTCTGTTAGCTATTAATTAAGTAATTCCAATACAAACAGCGGCGCAATCAATTTAAGCATCGTTTATTTAATGGATAGGCAAATATTTGACAGTAGACCAAACAATAACGTCTCTCCAGCAAAAACATTTGAGTGATAACACCAAAGGCGATCACAATCTTCTTGTATAGTTAATTAAGATATATAAACTATATTAGATTTCACAATATATTTCACAATATATTTTACATACATTTTGTAAAAGTTTAAATTGGTAAATTGTTAGAGAGGCTTTGAAGTAATAAATCTTCAATTATTATTTGATATCTTTTGTAGTTACATGTCAATAATAATAATAAGTTTCAATTCCATATAAGGAAATATATTAAATATATTTTTTTAAATGGTCAGGCCGTAAAAAGAGCCGAGTTGGACTGTGTCGCAATACACAATGACACTGTTTGGGTGACAAAGTGAAATTCTATCAATCTCAGGTAATAAATATATGTTGCACTTTATATGTTATATATGTGTGGGTGAAAATTATGTTTTTAATTGTATAAGTTTTTGACGAAGCTGGTGCACGTTAAAGCGAACGATTTTATGATAGCATCTTGAATTTCAATTTGCATTCTTCTATGTAAAAATTTATTACTTAAATAAATGCAAAAAAAAAAATAATTGATACTTTTTTTAGGCCACTGTTGTGCAGTGAGTGGGACAGGGTCTGACAATTTACTGTTCTTTTCTGTTCCCACTCGGAGAATAATTATACATATAATAGTTTCAATTCTCCGCTCTGGTGCCTAAAACAAAGCGCAGCATTGAGTTCCGCCACTCAACACGCAATGTCTCGATTACCGGCGTAAAGTGGAGAGCAAAGGGTCTTGGCACCAGGTTCTTTCTGACTATCCTGGGTAAAGCTGCAAAATATTTTTAATTGAAGAAAAATAAAAAAAAATAATGTGTTTATTATTTTGTTGAGTTCCTAATAATAATGACGCATACTGTTGTTGTTATTGCAAATAGTTCCTTAATATTAACTTTGAATAAAGATTTGTAGCTCTTATAAAAGAACTAGTTCAATCAATTTTTTTGTTTTATTTTGTTGGTTTGTATGTTTGCATAATAAGTAATTATAACTTTAACAAAACTAAAGTATAAAGTGTTATCCTTTGTAGATATTACCAACATAGCGATTTGGCCAAAACATCTTAATCAGTGCGGGTTCGAACCCGGCTTCGTTTAAATTTTCTTTCATAATATCAAAATATGTATTATTAATAACGTAGAAAGTTGAAATTTGGTATGTAATACCTTGAGAAGTGTGTGGAAGTACAAAGAGGGCTTCTTCTTACGATAACGGAAAAACGAGATTTTCCATATTATGACACACATTTTTCAGATTACACAAAATATGCTCCAAGTTAGAATTCGTATAATATTCACAAACAATACTAACAAGAAACGAATAATTAGAACCAAACTTCGTCTAAAACAATTTAAGATGAGTTTGGTCAAGTGTTCTTGTCGACGAGTTGGTAGACCGCCCTCTATTACAACCTCACAAAGCTACTTGATTGACTCTGAATACATTTAAATATATATAGATGTTTTGCACTGTATTGCTTCAAGCCCTTATTTTCTTAGAATAGTGTAACAGATAGTTATGTTGGAACGTGTATTAGAAGAGGGGTTGAAGGTTTCATTATAATCGATCGATAATATCATATGATCGTAGATGAATAGATAAAAAAGTAAAAGTATATTGAAATTTAAACTATACGTCGTAGCTTTAAAATATTACAATTACTTATAAATATAAGGTATGTATTGGAAGGTTTCTTCATTTTGGGGATGACAATTAAATACTTTGAAATTAAATTATTTTAAACGAATTGATCACATATATTTCTGGTATTCGAAAATATATATTAGAAAACCCGACGTTTTGAACACTTTACAGTAGTCTGTGGTCACAGGTAGATGAGGTAGAGGTATGGTACATGTACATCAAATACCATAAATATAAGCGATTAATCCAATTAATTAAAAATGTGTAAAAATAGTGAAGTTCGAAGATTTTATTACAAGTAATATTATTGGGTACGGCTATTGCTGTACCAAGTTCTTTTTCAAGATAGGCAGAAGGAAAGTGTATTTCTATTTCACACCATTTCTATAACAGATAGTAAATTTATAAGAGTATATATGTAGATAAGGTCTGTAAGCAGCACTAGATATGTTTCACTGTTGCATCGGTACTTGAAATTCATCGGACAGTACAGTTGACCTGTGTAATCTAATCAGGTGAACGCATGAGATTGCAACACGTCGACTTGGTTGCCTTAGACCAAATTGTGGCGCATAAATACACAAAATTATGTTAAGAAGATTTGATATATACATATGCCAAGTAAATATACAGACAAGGCATTTATAATGCTATAAGGTAAAATTGGAACTTATTTCATTGAAATTATTGTAATATTAGTAAATATCTTCTAGACGCTGACTGTTAATGCGATTAGTTATGGGTTCGATTCCACTCGGACGAATTATATTTAAATTATTTTCTCTTCTCTGGTGCCTAAGACAAAGCGAGGCGTTGAGTTCCATCCATCATGCAATGTCTTGATATTCGGGCAAAATGGAGAACGGAGTGACTAGACACTATCTTCTCTCTAACTACAAATAAAAGGCATGAAGCTGAAAAAAATCTAGACATATATTTCCCGTATCTAGAATGCTACATACGGGCAATATATGTAAATATACAGACAGTATTATAATTATTGTTTTGTTAGTAGTGGAACACAATGGTGTTTTACTACTAACAAAACAATATCATGAAAAAGGCAGGCTTTCTTTAGTGAATGTCGGTCTTGATAATATACTCTTATAGTACTAAGCACACAAGAGAATGCTATTATTTAATCTTTAGATAATTATAGATATATTTAAATTATTTTATTAAAATTGGGAATAAACATTTACATTTAAAAAAAACAAACATAACATTGACCAATTGTGTTTCTATTTATACACAAAACATCGAGTGAATATAAAAAGAAAATGTATATTATAATTATAATAACCTTACATACGAGTAGGAGTATTAATAAGTTTTATAATTATTAAATACTACAAAAACGAAATTATTTATAAATGTAATTAGATTAAAATGCTTATCTAAAAAGATACTTTTTATAAATCTGGTAAGTTACAATTCTTTTTTTTTTACAAAATTTATTAATATTTCCGTGGTTATTTTATCATTAAGCTCAGTAGTTTAAGTTTCCACGCAGGCGAACCCGAAAGCGGACAGTACCGGGTCGCGGGTTCGCTTGCGTGGACTACACGGCTGAACTATTTCGTTTTTTCTATGCTTATGCAAATTCTGATTATATATTTTATATGCTTGTAACTATTTAAATGGAAGTAATATTTTTTTAATGAATCGATTGAAATGAAATAAACACTAAATGATAAGGGAATTACAATTGTCAAAACCAAGTCCAATTATCAAAATCGAATTTTAATCGATTAAGACGTTTCTGAGATTAGCGTGCACAAACGCAGATACAAACAGATAAACAGACAAACAAAAAAGAGAGAAAATACTTTTTTTGTATATCTTCCATGTACAGACAGCGATCTGTCACATTTTTATTATATGTATAGCTTAATAAAATAAATATGACACGCAATACCACGGTATCTGTCCATATACTTTTGTATAAATTGACGGGGTTACAAGTTAAAGTTCATTCATAAGTGCGGGTTCAAATTCTTCTATCCATACCTACTAACACTAATAGTATTTTTCTACGACAGGTTCTAACAAAGCGCAGTATTTAATATTTCTTCACAATCTTTCATTTCAGAAAGTACCTTACAAGTCCTTACAAGTTATATCAAACGTTGTTTATAATACATAAACCAAAGGATTTCAATCATGCAAACATAAAGGCATTGAAGTTAAAATTAGCCCATTGAGGGTGACGCGTGGTAGGCGTGTGACGGTCGACTGAGCAACCAGGTCGGTAGGGACAAATTAATAATTTTATCGTTTACATATATAGGTAAAACTGGTTGGTACATGTAGTTTTGGTTCATTTTTTTAATTAATTAAGAATCCATTACTAGATAGCCATGACTACACGGGAATTGACGCTACTTTTTTTTTTTATAGACAAAGACAAGGGACACGCGCGGTCAAATCACCTGATGGTAAGTGAACAAGAGGCGCTACAGGTGAGCCGGCCTTTGAGTTTCAGGTGGAGATAGACGTGTTTTTTGAAGGTATCCAAAATTTTGAACCCCGTATTGACCTAGAAACACTACCGTTGGTAGGTCATCCAGAGCTGTATGGCATGTGGAAGGAAGTTCCTACAAGTCGTAGAGTGCCACAATCTATAAAATTCTAATGTTTTGTTTTTAAATTTGTAATTACCTGATATATTAAATAGGTATAGTAGTATTAGTATAGTAAACAGAAGGTTTTTTTTCTTTGATAATATATTTTTTAATAATAATAATTAATTTTTGAGGGAGGGTCCTAGGGAGTTAATGATCTGTGTTATTTAGTTTTTTTCGCTTAGTGGTGACATTGGAAGACAAAACTAGTGAAAATTACAACACTAATTTCCCTACGTATGAGTTTGAACCTAAAACCATCACGCTCAGTCAAGCATCGCAATATATTGATGAAATATTCATTAAAAAACAAATTACATATTTATTTTAAAAAAGCTAATTACAAAACACAATAAAATCTAATTAAATACAAGTTTATATAGTAAATAGCATAATCAAGAAAATATAATTGTACAGAATTAAATTTTCCGCGTCGGAGGTTCGTGGGAATCCCCGAAAGCATTTATTTTTGGGGCCAGATTAGTAAATTAATTAAGCTGAAGGTCCTCCAGTAACAATCCAAGTGTTTTAATGAAATGTTATTTTACACGGACTGTATCTATTAAATTTGCACAACTTAAAGTGGAGGTCATTTCCGTAAATTGTTTATAATTTTGTTTCCGTAACATTTGTTGTGTGAAAGCTTTTAACACTTTATCCCACATCGGTAGTCAGAGAGAGCCTAGTCTCAAGCCTACCGTCAAGTCACTCCGTTCTCTATATATATAATATATATTTTACTTCTTTGGTTAGATACTTTAATCATTTATAGAACTATCCAACTAACTAATATTTCTAGAACGCGTCACTAAATACGGTGGACAGAATGACTTATTCTAGTCGCTTCTCATTTTTGTCGATGCATTAAAATATGACCAGATCAATTCAAATTCAATTTATTATTTAAATTTGATCTGTTTAAATCTAATTCAATACAAAAATAAGGTCATGGTTTTTGGTTTTCAAATCCAGAATTATCTTTAATATGTAGATAGTTAGTAGAGTATTCAGAAAGAACCACATGCCGACCTAAAGCCTTTGTCCTACCAGCGCGAAGAAATGAAAATAATTTAAATATAATCAATTCCCCGATCGGAAATTGAAATCACAATCGCTGCCCCACTGCGACACAATGACCTTAATTTGTTATGCCTCATACTCATAATATGTAACTTTTATCTTGCAATGAACTTTGTGGTCTTTAACGATGATCGTAGAAGCTTCGTAACGGCCATACCATACAACGATGGAACTATAGATAGTTCTGAAAACCATTCTTGCATACATTTATTTATAAATGTTCTTCATAAACCCGTATTTGTAAGTGAAAAATAAAATATTATGATATCATACAAGCATCATGCTAAACATTAAAAATAGGTTATATACTGTTGACAAATGGAAAACAAGTAATTTAATTTCTTAATTTTGTTTTAATGCAAATTTGACGTAATAAGATTTTGGATTTTTGTGATTTCTATACATTTTAAAATGATACATATGTATATTTCAAGTAATCGAAAATACATTTCAGAAAATCCAATGTTTCGAACATCTTACAGTAGTCTGTGGTCTGTGTAGATTGAGGTAGCATTCATCTATCACTTGATACTATTATTATCAAACTACCGCCAATGATTTCTTAGCTAATAATATACGCGATTAAACCGGTTAAAACTAGTTTCATTTGAACTTTGACTTTTTCTACTTTTTCGATCTAGATCGACTTTTTCGATCTAGAACAGAAGTACTACATACAATGCCTTTATTAAGTTTTACGAAAACCAAAGAAATATCTCAAGCAAGGCATTTTCATATGATCATCAGAAAAAGATTGCGATTCGCTCGCGTGAACTGCTGTTTTATATTTTCGGCGATTTTTACGTAAAACAATGAAATACCTGGAAAGTAAAAAATAATTGAATAAAAATTACCCTACGTTCTTTCCAAGACCTTCAAGTATCTCTATATAATATTTTATCTGCGGTTTGGCCGTAATCACGTCACATGCGGACAGGCAGACAGAGTTACTTTCGCATTTATATTAGTATGGACGCTTAAAAAAAAATTAAGTTAACATTTAAACCAATAACCATCGGCAGCCACACCTGAAATTAAATACGAATGACAAGATACATAAAACTTTATATAACACTATCTATACGAAACCGGTTGATGAGCTCCATAATCCGAAACACTTTACCCTAATAGCCCAGCGACCCGGCAGAATTGAATCAAGGGTATTTTTACATCGATTTTAAATCTTACTCTATCCATACTTTCAATATATTCTATATCCTTTTAAAATAAGGGTCATATTTCTTTGCTACTGTGTATAAAAAAATCGACACAATTGTTGGAAATGCGGTTAGACGAATCATTGAAAATTGGACTTTAACATCATTTGTTTAAAATAGATTTTTGTTAATTATTTTATATCGATAAATGAGAGTAATAATATATGTATATCTTTTTAAATGAAACAAATCAGTCGGCTTAAACACCGTTACGAGCATTCAATTGACATTGGCTTTAATCGATTGATTTTAATCATGGTTTTCAGTGTTCATTATTTTAGCGGTTCATATTATTACACTGCGTTGAAAAGATACTAACAAAATAGTTTTATTAAAATCCTTTCTTTCCCTCCATAAAAATCCAAATTTAATCTTTGGAAACGGTTTTTCAAATATTGTATATACAATAAGCTTAATTAAAACAGCATCGTGTCGAAGTTGAAAAACGTTTAGTCGTGCGTTTAGTAATGTATATGAGTTTCATTTAAACTTGCTGTAGCTAATGTTTAATGTTTATGTTAGAACTTTTTAGTAGTTATTTTACATGTAAAGTGAAGCGTCGCCGCAGTATCTGCATTGTTTTGTAAATGGGAAACTAAAATACGGAGTGACTTATCAGTAGATTCTATATTAGTAAAGAATAGGGGAATAAGGTTTATATATTTTGATGTATTCAATTAACACACTGTAATAGTAATAAATGAAATACAAAAAAGTATAGTATATATAACAAAAGTAAAATAAATAAATAAATTTAAATTTAAAAATACCCTATTCTGAACACTGTTATTGTAAGAGAAGGTTGTGTATTGTAAAATAAAATAAAATAATTTTATAATTTACGGTCACATTACTCACTTTTTAGAAATGCTACCCTCCATGAGCTTGTCTTGGTAAGCTTTTTTGTGTTGGGCTGACTTAACAAATAGAAGTGACTTTTATATACACACTTATAGAGTAATACGTGAAATATAAGTAGCTATTAATGGCAATATTCACATAGCACAAAAATATACGTTTATATAGTTATTATAAAACAAAGAGCTTTCGATGTTTTTATAATTTATGTATGGCAAGGACAGTGCAATCGCTCAACTCAAATCCTGCTTGTGCAGTTCTAGTAATTTAAAGTTTAATTCAGGTCTTAGATTATAATCGCTTGAAACAGTGTCAGTATGTAATTTATATTATTTCTTAAGACTTTCTCTTGGGGTCACAAACGTATAAAATATATGTAATTAATTTCCTCTTGCAAATGTGTAATGTACACTCAGACAACTATTATCTCGGTGTATTTACATATGTGTGGTAAAGTGAAAATTATAGTGGATTAATTCTTGAATTGTGATGTATTTTTTCATTTTCTGAATCTACCTTTTGAAACTAGTATATTGTAGTATACCTAGTAGTTTAGAAATTGTTGATTTACATTTATTACTATATTACTATATGAGAAATGTATATAATATTTTTTTCACATTTCAAATTTTCTTGCAAAGCATTGTGGGAGAGAGAAAGAAGGGAAATGTCAAGGCATTTCCATCTAAACTTCAAGGCCAAATTCGAAATACAGATATTGCGTATTAGTGGCGTATAAGCTAAAACAATATCGCGCTTAGCGCGAGGACGTAATAATAATTGTTGTTATTAGCAAATGCACAAACGCAATACTTTAGAATTATTAGGAACTACAGCCACTGGTATGTTATCAAATTTTTTTCTTTGATATGGGGAAATAATAAATTAGTTCAGAAACATCAAGCCGTATTAGCATCATCTAACTTATTGAAAGCAAAACCGACAACGTATTATGGATACAACTTTGCAATTCAACTTTTTAATTTCCTACTCGAATTCTTCTTAAATGTTTCCTAAGAATTATTTTGACGGGCTCATTGTGTACTTTGGCCCTTATTTAATTTAACCACCCCCAATTTCCTCCAACGCAGACATAACTTACTAGTTGACGAAAAACATCATCACACCAAAAATAAAAAGGAATATTTTAACCTCAATTTGTATTAAGAATTTTCATCACAGTTATTGATTTCTTTTTGCATATTTAAACTATTGGTTTTCAGTATCACTCTTGTCTTGGTCATAGCAAGGTAGGCAGAGAGGACTTAGCTTCATGACCCTCCGTTCCGCTAATATTGATTGATAATTCGTAGCGTGAATGATTCTCTAAATGATATAATGCATTCGGTATTCTTCTACCTTAGAGAGTGAAACAAAAAGAACAGCTTCACGCTCTTTCGAAATTCTTGTACGCTTATTACAACTTATATTTGTTGTTAGCATCTCTGTTGAGAGATTTTTACAAATTCTGCCCATAGATTATTCTACGTACAATCATTTGCCAAGAGAGGACGCTATTTATAAAATATTTTTAACATTTATATATACAATAACACTTTAAAAAATGTTAAAAATATTAAAACTCGTTTTCTACCTGTACATATGTTTATTTATATTATATTAACACAGATAGTATCAATTTCCTATAACTTTTGTGTCATTGCGAAGTTGTCATGTTTAACGTTTATTAGTGCAGAAAGTCAATATTCTTCGTAATCAAACATCACAGACAATACGATGAATTTGATATACACTTTTGTATAAAGTGACGTACACATTGCTAAGATAACGAGTTTTGTACGCGTCAATGTGGCCACTAGTTTATCCAAACTAATATTATAAATACGAAAGTAACTGTCTGCAGAACCGATTGTGATGCTATTTTATATATATATACTTATTTATTTTATATATATAATTTTATATAGATACTTGAGGGTCTTTGGATGAACATAAGCATACTTTTTCCTTTCATTTTTTTAGTCTTTACAAGAATTTCATTGTTTTACGAAAAGGTTGAAAATATGAAACAGATATACTTCACGCAGGTAAAGCCGCGGCGAGTCGTTAGTATAAAATATGTCAATAGACCAAATATAATGAAATTATTAAAGCTACTCACCCTCCGTTCATTTAGCTGTCACGAGCTATTGAATTATGTAATGCATTTCAGAGTGAAAATTTATTAAATTCTTAAGCTATGTCATGTTGGAGGCGTCAGTTCAAAATTAATGGGATTTAACTAAACTTCCGAGACTAAGTGAGTTTGCAACAAAACGTTTTAGATTATCGGGTGACCTGTTTCTTTATTATATTTTTTTAATATTTAACTTTTAATCGGGTAGTGTTGAAGAAAATATAATTTCTTGTACCAACACAAAATATACTTTTTCAAAATATATATCTGTGGCGCAGATAGTTAACTGCATTCCATACTCATACTCGAAGTTATTTGTATTGAAATTATATTTTTTAAGTAGAGAATTATATTTAAAATATTTTCTTTACCTACGACAAAGATCGGCGTTAAACTCTGCCACTCAACACGCAATATCTATATCGGATTCTGGCGGAAAGTGGAGAACGGAGTGCCTTGCCACTAAGTTCTCGACTACCATCCTATATGGAAGAAATCATAAAGCAGAATAAGTATACGTCGATATCACATATCATTATGTATATATGATGCCCTAGTGTCAAGACACTACGTTATACACTTTTTGCCCGAATGTGTGTTAACTGGAGGAGTTCAACGCCGAGCCTGGTTTTACCTGAGCGGGAAAAATGAAAATAATTTTAATGATAACCATTACCCAAAAGGAGATTGAATCAGTAACCATCGCGCCTACAGACATTGAGACATTGCGCCACAATGATCTTATATTTAAATCTCAATTTTATTAATATCGAAAATGGTAATCATAAAGGCTTGCTAAGGATATTACTATTTTATATTGAGAAGGGCTACCAGTATCAAAGCCGGAGCTTATACTTTTCCCTTCATAATAAAAACATTGGGAAGTTATAAAACCTTTGTACTATTAAAGGGCTGCGATTCGTAATAATATTTGAAAGCTTATTTGATAACGAAGTACAGTTGATTTAGCAAAAAGTTTTCTATCATTCAGAATGATTTTCAAACGAACAATCTTGCATTATACATATGAGACGCAACAACTGAAATTATTTTCGTATATTTTTGATTTTGATAATGTGACAGAATGTATCTCGGCATACATTTCATATATAACAATTGAAAGTTAGTTTTACATTGTATGAAACATAAAGATAAAATAAAAGAAGTGAGTCGACGAAACCAGCTATTTTTTTCAGCTTCACGCTTCTATGTGAAAAGAAGCGTGCTAGCGAAGCAGTCTAATGACATACAGTATATAATACCGCCCGAAATCGAGACATTGCGTGTCGAGTGGTGACACTAAATACCGCGCTTTGACCAAGGCCCAAGACACCAGAGCTAAGAAGTGTAAACAATATAAACATAATCAATCCTCCGTGTCGGAATTGAACCCACAGCCAATCACGTTGACGGCCCCACTGCGCCTTAATAGCGTCCACTAATTCATTACAAAAAATACCAAAAAATTAAAATACCATACTGCTATAGATGACACCATATAGATATCGCATTCTAACATTTGAATTAAATGAAGTTAACAGGAGATACTTACTATATACGATACAGAAAATAGTCTGCGGTTTTCTCTGAAATGTGTTGTATGAACATAATTATTGTAATGGTAGGATTACTTTACATTAATATATTTAAATTCAACTTTATTTTTAAATTGTTAAAGTCCAAAGTATACTTTAACATGATTCTATTTAAAATTACATAAATAATACCGTGCGAATGATTTTGACTTTTATACAAGAACCATAAAGCTGTCCCTGCCCTGTTCTAAAAAATCACAATATAATGCTTTGCTAAAACGATGACAATTACGTCGAAAGGGTTCAAATGGAAACTATAAAAGAAAGTAATCGTATTCATGAGGTGTGGGTTTCATTTCTTTCATTTCTTTGGGTATATCCGTGTATAAAAGTAAAATAAATATGTATATAATTGTCACAAAAAATTAAACAGTTTTATTTTAACCATAGAATTTGTATGATAGAATTGTCCGTTCGCCACTTTCCGCCTGAAATCGAGAATTTGCATGTTGAGTGGCGGAACACAACGCCGCGATTTGTTTTAGGTACTGGAGTAAAAAATTTAAAATAATTAAAATATAATATCAAGATATAATATTATGTTATTATTCGTTATATTTTGGTTAAATTTAATATGTGTAGCACGTAATTTCGTTTGAGTGGATTACAATGTAAAAATACCGTTTCTTTCTCGTTCCCGTAAGAATTTTAACAAAATCTCACTTGTCCCTCTACAATCCAAAAGAACGTACACGCTTTTGCCAAAGTTTTCTGTGCCTAGTAGTCACGTTGAGATCAGATGTTAGATGATGTCCCACTGCGCCACAATGGCCTCAATTATCAATTTTTTTTTGACAATGAAAACTGCCCACGACATTAAACATGTTTTACTAATGTGGCATTTACTTATTTCTTATAGCTTAGCTGGTCTATTCTACATTAGGTTCTATTCTTCGAAAAAAAAAATCACTAAGTCCTGCCTCGAGTTAAAAGTTATACAATAAAAAAAGTTTCTATCAAATCCGTCCAGTAGTAGTTTACGAAAATGTGCGCTTATAAACACAGTATCAGACAAATGGACAGAAAGAAAATTAAAAATCATAAATTCTAATGCTATAACAATTTTTCTATCTTCCTAAATTATGTTTTAGTAAATATATTTAATGTGCAAACACAATTTTTTTACTATTTTGTTTTATTATAGATTATATAAATGGAACGTATATCAATATTTGTCGAATAATCAATTAGAAAACGACACGGCACTAGACTCCCTAACTCACAATTTTAGAAAAAAAGGCTTAAAAGTAATATTGTAGTTAATTTTTGTTCTAAGCAAATAAATTTTCAATGTACAATGAAAATGCACTGCTCACAATGGAAGTCGCATAACTAGACTAAGGTACTCATCAGCCTTTGTAGAAGATTTATTTTCTAAACCATTCCTATCCATTTTCAATGTAATATGTGAATAGACGTGGCGTTATATAAGATGCAGTTCTGAGTAAGTTAACGTTACATAAATGCAACAAATACTGCTTAAAGAAATTTATTGCCTTAACGCTATATTAGTGCAGTAAGAAAGTCTTTTACTGTAGACGCAATGGTTTGGGGTTTAAAAACGACATTTGTCACTAATTTTAACATGGTTTCTCTTCATATAACGTAATGTCTTGAATCTAGGTGGAAAATGGAGAAAGGAGTGTCTGAACACTAAGCTACCTTTAACAGCCCCTATATATTCGTAAAATGTGTGTGACACGGTTTTATTTTCTTGCATTTTTGTCCAATTACTTTACACCTAACAAAAAAATGTTATTACATAAATAAATGGCTTTACTTATACATATAACTAATTATATTATAAATATATTTTTCAAGCCGTAGAGGGTCCACGTCTCACTGTCAACGGACGTAGGTTCGTTTCCTATTCGGAAGGATAATCATATTTAAATTAATATCATTTCGCTACTCTAGTAAACACAACACAATGTCTCATATGTGGGCGAAAGGTAGAAAATAAAGTATCTTGATAACAAGTTTTCTCGTGACCTGGTATGCGCAAAAAAGCGATATACATTTGTGACTTATTAATTATAAGTAAAGTACACTGTACCCAAAATACATTTACATTTACAAAATACATTTTATATATACGTTTGTTAGTCGTAAACTTATTTCGTTATAATTTGATCAGGTCTCTTAAAAAGAGCTTAAGGATAAAAAGAAGGATATTTAAGTAACATTACAAGTGAAAGTTGTTTGAGAATCATTACAATTTAAAAGTCGGTTGTCTTACGATTTAAAGATTGTAAGTACATTCCAGCACAAAAATTTATTAAGCGAATTTCTTGAAGAATTAGTTTAGAAATAAAATTGTTTACTAGATTTTTTTCACAAATAATATTTTATTTAATAAGAAATATTAACACGAGGCCATCACGGCGCAGTGATACGTCTGGCTGTATACACGATGATTGTGGGTTCGATTCCCACTCGAGTAATGATTATATTTAAATTATTTTCATTCCTCTGCTTGGGTGATAAGACAAAGTGCGGCGTTGAGTTTCGCCACTCAATACGCAATGGCTTGGATTACGGCAGAAAGTGACGAACGAAGTGTCTTGCCACTAGTTTCTCTCTGCCGACTCTGAAAAAAACGTGATAATATAAAAAATAAAAATACGAATCAAAACTTTAAGTTTAATATTTTGTATTTCTTTATATTTTTGTATAAGCGTATAACAAGAATAAACAATAGTTGGACGAATGTCGATGAGCGTTAAGTAAATAGTATCAACGATTACTTTACCTGTTCTACATTTGTAAACAAATATCATGCGTTTTTAAGACTTATTTTATATATCTATCATATACTTTTTTAGTACTCACGTAAACACTCAACCACTACCACTGCGCCACGATGCCCTCATATATGTGTGTGTATATATATATATATATATCTCTTTTTTTAATATTTTGTCTATATATGGTATGCCAGAAGTGACAAAGAAAATAAAACAAATACAATAGTAAACGCAATCGCAAGATATATCTGAAATATCGTCATTTATTAACTTGACAGTTCCTGTGTAATGTAATGTAACAGAGACAAAAATTACCCTCATAAATGTAAGAATGTCCCGAACTCGTAGAATGGAAATAAGTGGATGATTGTCGATTAGAGTTCCGCCCTTTACCAAATTACACCTCTAAATTGAAATTTATTCAATTGTAACCCTTGGTTTGTAGCGAAATTTATTTGATAAATAATAATGTTTATCAAATAAATTTTGGTTAGCTGTAAATATGAACGTTTAAATTATTTTATCGTTTGAAAATTTATTAAGTAATTTTGGTACAGATATTTTTTTTTATATTGTGGCTTCCACTTAGCATCCAATTTAGAGGTGATTTGGCACAGTGGGGCAGCGCCTGACTGTAAGCGTGACCAGTTGTGGTTTCGATTCCCACTCGAGGGAATGATTATATTTAAAATATTTTTATAACTTCTCACTCTGGTACCTAAGTTTGTCTTAGAGCAAGATCTTGGAGAATGTAGTGTCTTGACACTAGGTTCTCTCTGACTAACATGCTACGCGGAAAAAGCAGCAGCAAAGCAAAATAAATAACTCTACTTTAACCTCGACTTCATACTTTACTTACATAATGCTTGTCATGATTAGATTTAAAGATATTATAAACTTGTAATATATCGTTTGCTATTCATTCTAATTTCTTAAAGAGCGGCAAAATGAAAATAATATGAATATACATATATTTAGAAAATGTATAAAAAATTTTAAGCAGAGGGATTTGAACCCGCGCCTCTTGAAAACCGGTGAATAACACTTTAATAAAAAAAATGGTAAAAATATAAAAGTAATTACTCTCACTGAGGCCTAACTCACAACCATTGCATATACAGTCAGACGTTGTCACACTATGCCACAATGGCGATCATAATATATTAAATATATATAATACTTTCGACGTACATTTATCGTAATTACCAAAGAAAGAATTTAATATTTGTGGTATATTTTATTTTGAAGTGCCATTGTTATGTATTCAGCATTCCCCTGGAAAGACATGGCGTAACGTTAAGTGCTGCCACTCAACGCGTCTCGAATGCGGGTGGAAAGTAGAGAATAGAGTGCTTCTCCACTCCCTCCACCACTCCACTCACACCTATTACAAAAAACAGCAGAGTAAAGCAAAATAAAATACGTAATACAGCCCTAATCAGCGTCCTCATTTACCTAATATTGTAATGAAATAATGATATATTTATAAAAGTAAAGATATATTTTTTCTATTAAGCTTAATACTGCTTTACTTTAGTCAAAATTGTCAAGGCAAGTAACGGAAATAATAGATTACTTGATACATAAAATTATAGAATTTTTTGTTCTATTCTTTAATTTTATTTATTATATAGCTATGAATAAATGTAATCGTCACGCATTTGGGTAGCACTGATTGTAGTTTCAATTCTCTCTTGAATTAAAAACCCTCTTTCATGCAATGTCTTGAAAATTAAAAATGATTGGAGATGAGATAAACTATACTATATTTTAAACGTCTTGCTTTACACAATCAGGTCAAACAGTCGATGACAAAATCACAATGAAAATAACCACTGATACCACTATCCAGTCAAGTGTCTGGGGAAATCATTTAAATTGGTAGCCAAGTTAAAATATTGTATAACGTAGTTAGATACTTTTTGTGATTATAACAATCATTATATCAACATTGATATTTATATTACAACATTGATATTGATATTTATTTTAATTAATAAAGGAAAGTAGTATACTTTCCTTTATAATATAGTATAATATAGTTGAGTGTAAGAAGAGATGTTATTTAAAGAGGACCTCTTAATTATTTAGAACAAAAAATACGCATGTATATGAATTAATTTACAAATAAAAATATGTACTATAGATGAAAAAGTATTCGTACACCATACATTCGGACATTGTTTTAACAAACAAAAAGGAATTTATGAAATATAAAAAATACCCAAAGAAATGATAAATTCTTTTATTTCTAATGTGTTAAACAAAATATAACAATAAATGTCAATATTTCGCTTTGCAACATCAAAAATTACAATATAAAGAGATTTGGGGAATTACAAAAAGTATTCGTACAGAGCCATTGGTCGTGAATAAAATAGCGACTAATATTTTGTGGCATAGCCTATTGCATCAACTATTGGCCTGTATTCCTTGAGGCATTGCATGGACTAGAATTATCGCTGTGGCGGGTGAGATGCCTGCCCCTTTTTTTTTTAAATCGTTAATGAACACCACCCGATTTGAAGCCTGCCTATCCTTCATATCATTTTCTAAAATACTTCACAAATGTTCGATAGATTCAAGTCTGGTGGTCTGATTAAGGAGAAGTGTGCAATTGACATTATACAAATCCAAATATTAGTATTATAAGCCGTGTGCTTAGGATTGTTGTCCTGTTGGGATACAAATTCATTTCCAAGCCCAAGTTTTTCCGCACTCACGGATATATATTTTACATGCCAATAAACATTTTAAACTTCATTGTTCCTTCAATCACATGTAATTTTCTTACACCTTCAGCGGGGGCTGGCGGCTGGCGGATACAACCCCACACCATGACTGAGCCACCACCGCATTTCTCAGTCTGAATCAAAAATCAAATTTGCTGCCGAAAATATTACACTACTTTAATTCGCGAAGAGTTATATGAATAAAGATAATAATTCCAAAAGTTACTATCTTTATTCACATATTTGTAAGCTAAATTAAGTCAAATTCGTAAATAGTTTTGTTGAAAAAAAATTCTTGACCCGGCCGTGATATTCATTCTTCCGTAACATATTTCGAATCGTACCAATCGATACTTGTATGTCGATGTTGCATTGTCGCAGTCATTCTCAGTCATTGAATCTTTAGTCTGTACATGAAAGATTGGGCGGCAGACTAGTTCTGCTTAAATTTTAATGGTTTTACGAGTGCCAAAGCTATTAATGATCGATTTTATCTTTAAACGGGCTCGACCGACGATCGTTAAAATTTGCGCAAGATTTTTGCACTGGTTCAGCAGCCTAGTTATAATTGTTCGTTCGCTTTACGATCACATTTTCTTCACTCAAAGAACAACGGCTTATAAAAATGCAATATTTTCAGGACTACACATAAAAGGAAGGACAAACTAACCGATGTAAACAAATAACGAATAGTTGGCAAATATTGCTGATAGTGTTAGCGGGTACGAATACTTTTTGTTCTTTTCTCTTCGAATTCGTATTTCGATCGTTATGGCCTGGTATTTTTAAAGAAAAGTAAAATATGTGTAGCATTACATTTTAGTAAAATATTATTATGAAAATAAGAATATATAATACTTATATATATACTATATGTTATTTATCAAAATTCTAAGTCTACGAATACTTTTTATACTCACTGTATATATACAGTATGTAGATGTAATCGGTATTTTTAATGAAAACAGTTTAAAGTACTCCTTATAAATGCAACACTGTCATAAAATAAACAATTGTACTAAATAGGTAAAAGTTATTTTTTTGAACAAATTAAAAAATAAAATAATCGTTATAAAATTAAACGCCATTTGTTGCGTGAACAATAACCATTGTGTTTGTTTATTCTCACGCCAATATTTTGTGAGATATTTAGTGTTATAAAAATGGAGTAAGGTGATAAGGAGAATCCAATCGCTATTGCATTACATAAAGTAATGCCTACAAATTCAATTTTTTAAATCCACCATACGCTTGGTAATAGCCAAATGTTTGTGTCCGGGGTATTGATAGGTACTTTAAAAAACTCATCTGTTTGCAATAGAAAAAGACCTGGCCGTAACGCAGTATTTGTACGAAAAAGGCGATGAAAGCAAAGGGAAACAATTCGAAGAAATCTTGTCCGAAGGCAAAAGATTTTAATTCTGGAAATAAAGATAGCACCTACAACCATGTAATGTATTCTAAAAATTTAACGTATTCTAAAAAGGTCTTAGCAGTTGCAAACTATAAGAGACACTGGTAATTTTTTTAATGATAATTTAAAAAAGAATAGTGTGGTAAAGTAGGTGCTAAAGAATTACTTAAGCAGTACGCAGACAAAAATTGTTCACGGATAAGACATTTTTTACAGTTGAGCGATATTTTAACAAACAAAATAACTGTATTTATGCTGACAGCTCTAAAGGAGCTTCCCGCTTAGTCAACAGAGTACAACGTGGGCATTATCCGACTTCAGTAATGGTTTGGTGGGGTGTTAGTTGTGAGGGAGTGACTGAGACATATTTTTGTGAAAAAGGTATCACGACGTCGACAGAAGTGTAAGATACCATTTTTAACAACAACAATTTCAATAACCAAGAAGAGTGCTTTCAGAAAGACGCTGCGCCTGGTCATAAAACTCGATCCAGCCAATCTTGGTCAGAAACGAACTTTCCGGACTTCATCAGAGCTGAAGTTGAAGCTGAAGCTGGCCGTCATCTAGTCTTGATCGAGTGACTGCCAGTATCGCGATCATCTGGAAAGCAAGGTCAAGTTGGCCTCGAAGAAGCTGGGTGTCATTGCCAGAGCAAGACAGTAAAAACCGATTGGCCCTGTGCAGGGCCCAGGTTCAGCCTCACATGGAGTACTGTTCTCTTTGGCGTTGCGTAGAGACGTTCCTCTTTGTGCGTTATCTACCGTCTTCATCATGGGGAGTGTTCTGGGAAACTGTTTGATTTCATTCTTGAAGCTGAATTTTCTAACCACATAGTACGTAACCGATTGTAATATCATCCTCGCCATCTGGATACGTGGCACTCTACTACTGTGGGGTATCGTAGAACCTTCCTTCCACGTGCCACTCATTTGTGGAATGGCCTACCAGCGGCAGTGTTTCCAGGTTGATTCGACATAAACTTCCAAGAAGTGCATCTATTTCCACCTTAAAGGCCGGCAACATACATGTAACAACAAACTGTGAACAGAAATTCCATAGTAATAATAGAATTTTGTATTACAGCAGGAACTATGATCAAAGTCTATACATAATCAAAGGGTAAAATTACAAACAATTACGTAATGGGTCGCTTTATTACTTAGATAACTTTATATTACTTCACTTTGATTGACTGTATTACGTCAACGATTAACCACATGCGTGCGCATGTGCGCGATATTATAAGTATTAGCAATCTATACACTATTATTTTAAATGCGAATTGATTAAAATTTTATGATAACAAAGTAATTTCCAAGAAAATGAGCTTTAGATTTTACAAAAAAATCTAAAAGGGGCTTTAAATTACATTTTTTTTAGATTCACAGTTCAAGGTAGGCAGAGACAAACTAATAGCAAGACTCTCTGTTCTTCACTTACCGCCCGAATCCGAGACGTAGACGTATAGTTGAACAATAATCTTTCCTCCGAGTGGAAATCGAACCCACAACCACCATATTACTGTTAGACGCTTAGACTGATACACTGCGCTACAACGGCATCAAATTACTAAAGTTATGAAATATTGTTATATTTTGTTTTTGTATTAATATTAATTTATTATATGTTTTCCTAAGTTACTATAAATAAGCTGAACGCTACTTCCTATTTCGCTAAGAAAATTTAATTAATAGGTATATTACTTAGCAAAATCGTATAAAATAGGTTTTAAGGATTATAATATTATATTTTATGTCTCTCCTTAAAATATTCATTAAGCGCTTTAAATATATAAAGCGTATGCCAAACCCATATCTATCATGCACCAAATAAACCCAAACCTATCGCTGAAAACTGCATCAAAATCGGACTAATAGTTTAATTATGAAATTATTAATTTTGCACAATCACATGTTTACTGCAGCGCCTCCTGGTGAGGTGTCATCGTAACTCATACCTAAGAACATGCATCAATTTTGAACCCAAACTTAACCGATTTTTTTTTATTTTCATACTTATTATGCCCTTTTTTCACGCACCGTCTATATTTTACTCTGTTTTTAATCTTGTGCCAATTGAAAGGAATTTGTGTTATATGGCTTAACTTAAGGGGAGTTCAGGAGAGGAGGTTTTTAAAAAAATACTATTTTTGAATATTACTTTAAAAACGGATTTGTATGAAACTTTTTAGTATTTCAATGGATTCACTTGAAACTACATAGGATCCTCAAGTGAATATTCGGAAAATCTCATAGATAGGGTAGAAAACGTGAGGTGTGGTATTTGTATGAAACTTTTTATTTCTTCAATGGTCACTTGCAAGTTGAAACTTGAATTTATTCAAAATATAGAAGTTGTGTACGGGAAAAACTTGCACATTATTGGTATTCGAAAACACATTTTAGAAATCCGTATAACTTACCAAACAAACAGATTAGCTAAAGAAAATATTCGCCAAAATTGAAGAAAGGGGCGCTAAGTGCCCCTTATTGAGTTCGTAACGAAGTGTGGATGGGTTGCTAATATTATATAAATTTATTTCTTACATCTATCTCGTAGTAAGTTAGTTTCGTAAGTGTATTTATAAGGAAAAGACTTGAAACTCATATGAAGTGGAAGCATTTTTATCGATTGCTCGTATTTATTAACAACAAACAAATATTATTACATATATAAATAGTTGAAAACAATTAAGTACAGAATTGAGCTTTTATTATTTTGTACTGTTGAAAGTGTGCCATTTGTATGTGTTTGTAATAATTTATATTTTTAATA
This sequence comes from Podotricha telesiphe, assembly GCA_038994665.1. Taxonomy (NCBI): domain Eukaryota; kingdom Metazoa; phylum Arthropoda; class Insecta; order Lepidoptera; family Nymphalidae; genus Podotricha; species Podotricha telesiphe. The sequence goes on from JAOYRR010000603.1 coordinate 51,224, forward strand.
ACTTCACGCTTTCTCCCGCTAATAGGCAGAGAATCTAGTGTCAAGACAATCCTTTCTACAATTTTCATCCGAATTCATAACTGCTTATTGAGTGGTAGAACACCGCACTTTGTCTTGTCATCAGAGCTGCGAAATAATAATGAACGTCGGGAATCGAACTTACTGCCAAGCACTGTATCTACAGTCAGATGATGTAACAATGCGCCACGATAGCCTCAGGTAACAAAATATATAAGAAAAAATATATTAATATATAAGAATGAAGGTTAAAATGGAGATCAAGGTAATGTTAAAATGTTATGTTTAATTGAGAGTTTCTATGATATTTTATATTCTAAGAGAACCGTAAATTCTTTTCGTAGTTAATACCATAAAAATTAATCCCCTGAGCAGCGAAACGTAATTTCCTCCGAAAATAAAGATATAGTTGTACGCAATTACTACTATACCTGTTTTTACTTCAAGGTGACTTTAGAATTAGTTCTAGAAAAGTTTTACAACTAGCTTCCTCAAGTACAAAGGCACAATTAACTCTATTGGAGAAGTCAATCCATGAAGTATAGTTGATTGAATAATGCAACATAAGTGGCACTGTTAGTAACATTGACAATAGATAATAAATTCCTATTATATTCGAATTAGTCATAAGGAAAGAGCAATCAGCAGTTAAGACTATGATAAGATATTTGGTTTACGCAATTTTTACATAAATTGAAAAAAATATATATTTTTGGTATTTCGAAAATACATTTTTCTCTCTTAAGTAACGAACTGCTCACAATTTTATTGAATTAGAAATTTTATCGTATTTTATAAATACAAGGCAGGCGCTTGTGCTTTTTTGGGGTGTGTAATTTTAAATCTATTATAACTTCTAAACTACTCATTTGAATGTAAAAAGTAAACGACCATTTTAATTTACATTAAACGACCAGCGTTACTAATATGCGTACTTACTTATTGGATATAAGGATTAAAAATGATTAGAATAAAATAGCTTTTGCAAATAAAGTAATATTTGTAAATTGTTTTCACTAAAAACGGTTAATGTCAGTCAACCTTAGGAGATAGATGCTGTAGCGGACTTTTTTGTAGACCTTTTCATGATATATATTTCCGTAGCACACTTTTTGACGTATGGTTTAGCGAGCGCTTGCATTGTAAGCGCTCGGAAATTGTTTTTTTGACGGCTTCATTACAAAATATAGATTTTTTTATATTATAAAAATATTTTGTACACCTTTAGGAATATATTATTTAAATAACAGTGAAAACTACATTAAAATCCATTAGTGTTGTTGGTTTAAAACAAGTACTCTTACAAACGAACAGACAGAGACGGAAGGCGACTTTGTTTAATACTCTATAGTAATTAGTAACTTGCTGAAATAATAACTTAATATCCGAAGAAAATCTTCGCTTTTAAATAACTGAGTGGCGCGGCTCTGTGGTCGCATTCCTGCGTCTTCGCTGGTATTTAGCTATTACCGAAATTCCTGTTTGCGAAGCACAAGACCGTATTAATACCAAGAACATTGTGAAATAATTTTATCAAGCCATCTTCTTATTATGTTTTTCTATTTCTTTCTTGTATAATTCAATAGTAAATGATTGGTAGTAATACTTTGATAAGTAGTATGTATTGTTATATGTATTTAAAGCCATTGTAGCGCAGTGATACAGCGTTTGACTACAAATATGATTGGTTGTGAGTTCCGTCCCTATTTGAAGGAATGATTAAATTACAATAATTGTCATTTCCTCTCTAGTGAAGCAAAACGCGGCATTGATTTACGGCGTTAAAATAAATATAACGTATTTATAACTTTTTTAGCAAACGTTTTTGTTAAGATACCGGTAAATAGATTTAAAAATAATAAAAATAAGTTCAACTTCATGTTTTTTCCCGTATAAAAGGTGATCAGAAAGAGCCTAGTGTCAAGAGATTCCGTACCCCACTTTATGCCTGAATTCGAGTGATGAGTGGCGAAACTCAACTACCTTCTTACACCAGAGCGAAGAAAAGCAAATAATTTAAATATTAATAATTCCTCCGAATGAGGAGCGAACCTACAACCAACCGCGTTAGGAGTTAGACGCTGTCCCACTGAACCACGATAGTCTCAAATAAGTTAATATTCAAAAATGCATAAAATCTATTTCATATATATTTTTTTATCCTATACACATAAACTAAGTCCTTTGATAGTTCAAATCAATTTCAATACTATTCAAGCTTTATTCCCGCTCGCTTTTAAGCTGTATAACCGTTAAATTCGTTAATTGTTTCGTTGCTATCGTTTTGTATCAACTCGGCGAAATCACGATGATTTTTTTATATCCAATTCCAACCTTAATACCTTTTGTGCAGTATTAGAAATAAAAATATAAAAACAGTTTCACGGTTTTTAACGCAGGCAGCGGCAGGATATGCTGAGAGAACCTAATGGTAAGATACTCCGCTTTCCGCCGTTTGACACAGTGACAGAACTCAACGCCGCTTAGATACAAAGCGAGAAATTTCAAATAATTGAAATATAAATCTGCCGAGTGGAGCACCCAAACTCATCGCGTTTAAATTTAACAGGTGACCCGCTGTGGTAAAAACCATTATAATAAATATTAGAAATGTGATATATTGGGAATGGGCAATTTGATTATTAATAAATATTAAAGGTAATATGTTGACACTGTTGTAGGGTAGTTGCGATGTGACTACTTTAATTCGTTAGAAAATTTTTGGGAGCTTCAAACCCACAAACATCGCCTAGAATCAAATACAAATGGTATTATTTGGTATTTGATACTAAGCGTATGTATTAATTATATTAAAAATCATTTATTTAATAAATAACCTACCATAAATTGTCTATTAAAAAACAATTATTTATTATTTTCTTCGAGTAGTTAATCAAATAGTTTCTGGAAGCTTCATTTCCGTAGATTTACTTTGTCGTGGAAAGTTTCCTCTCTTATCGGAAGCCTTGCTTTTCATGAACAAAGTATTTAAGACTTATGAAAGTGCGCTACGGGACTTTAAAGTCTATTTAATTAAAGTCAGCCATTTTGAAAAGTAGTTCAGTAAGTAACAGTAACATTTTGTAGTTATTATAGATATTCTTAAAAAGTCCTCAGTCTTAATCAAGTCGCATTTATTTAGCCATAATTGAATAATAGCATTATTCTGGAGCTATACGCTTTTTCCAGCAACACTCCGTTTTCAAGTTTTCGACCTAATTCGAGACATTGCATATTGAATGGCAAAACTCAACGCCACGCTGTGTCTTGTACTAGAGAAAAGAAATTAAGAAAATTTTAAATTATCATTTTTCCGAGTGGGAACGAACCCACAATGTCAGATGTTGTCCTATTACACCACGATGGCCTGAGCTGAATTCGAATATGTGGTACATTACTTAAAAAAATCTATAAATAAGTTAAGGCAAGTAAGCTATATAATTACAAAAATGAAAATTATGGGACACAAAGAGTATCATGAAACATACCTGTTTTATTATTTTAATTTGATTCAAAATCTAATATAGGGAAAATCCATAATTACATTTAGGTAAATTTTAAGTTTCTAGAATAAGGTCAAGCGCCTTGTATCTTATTTGAGTAGTCGAAAGTACAATTATTAACAAGAGTGTTTCGAAGATTTTCATAAATTTATCAAATATTAGTTTAAACATATTATAACACTAGCGACCCACTCGCGGCTTTGCCTGCGTAAATTACATGGCCTATAACTATTTAGTATTTTCACCCGCACGCGTTCTCACTTAAATCTTACTTTCCTTAAATTAGCTTAACTTTACTTAAATTTATAATCTAAATTGTTGTACCATTTTATTTATGAACTGATTAAAATCAAATTAACACTGAATATTAACAGACGTTTACTAACATACAAAAGTCAAAACTACATTTAAATCGGTTTAGGACTTTATTTTCAGGGATACACAGACAAACAGAAAAAAAATAAAAAAAATATTTTGGGTATTTTGTTAACATTATTTAAAGTGTTATTCCCACACTAAGGAAATTGAAAAGAGTTTTCAAGAGGCGCGGTTTCAATCCCGCTGCGTTCAAATTTTTATACGTTTTCTAAATATGTCTTTTTCAATTTCCTTAGTGTGGGAATAACACTTTAAAAAATGTTAACAAAATATATATATAATAAATAGTAGTCTCTCTTGCCAGACAATTATTCGTAGAATAATCTTTGGGTAGCAGAAATTTGTAAAAATCTCTCTACAGAAATTTTTACAAAATTTAAAAGAATTTCGACGTAGTTGGATGTAGAACGCATAGCTTAGCGGTCAGAGCGCTTGAACGGTTTTCAAGATGCGCGGGTTCATTCCCGCTGCGTTCAAATTTTTATACGTTTTCTAAATAAATATTTTGGGTTCTATCACATTGATAAATAGCCCTAATAATATATTTTTTATATATATGTACAGACAGCGATCAGTTACATTTTTTTTATATGTATAGATATATAAATATTAAAAATATATATTAAGGTTCTAGACCTAATATGCTTTGAATATATTGAATTTATAAAAAAAAACGATATTTTCGACGAAGACGATTGACGTGCCGTTTATCAAATCAGCCACGCTACAATGGAGCTTCTATACATATTAGTTAGGAGTCATGCTAACACATATTGGTTTTTCATTGTGTTGTGATAAATTTGATATGAAATTCTTGTATATATATATTTTTGTTTTTGCTAAATTTACTTACATTGAAATTTTTGCTGATAGCTGGATTTGAAGGCGCGCCTCTTGTATAAATAGTCTGAGGCCACCAGGCCATCTGACTGTATTGTTTGACGCGATTGACGCGATTGTTGTGGGTTCGATTCTCACTCGGGGGAATGATTATATTTAAAATTATTTTCATTTCTCTGCTCTGGTATCTAAGACAATGGGTGGCGTTGAGATGCACCAGTCAATACCCAATGTCTCAGATTCGGGCGGAAAGTGAAGAACAGTGTCTTGACACTAGGTTCTCTCTGACTATGGCAAAATCGTGCTCTATAATAAGTTCAATCGCTACAGTTAATTGAAATACACATTGTCTCATAGCACCAGGCTAAATTTAGGCTGTGTTTAAATATGAATGGCAAACAATAGACGATGATAATGGAAATTTCACATAATTATTATTGTTATGGCCATTTCTATTTTTGTTATAATAAAAATATTTATTCATTTCAAACTGTGGAACTTATGTTATAATTATTTATAACATATTGTAACGATAATAACTACATTAGTATAAAACTGTGGCGCAGCTATTATCTCCCACCTCATAAGCGTCGTTTCTTGTAGTGACAGTATAAAATATATTAACGTAAATATAGTACAGAATATCAAAGCTAACATAAAAATAAATAAGGTAAAAATAAATAAATCGACATTATACAGTATAAGATATTCTAAATTGTGTGAGTGTGTATACATTCGATGAGTGTCCATCTGTTAAGTGGCTAGTAGGTCTTCCGTCTGATCATAATTTGAATTTAATAACTAATTTCTTAATTTAATTTTACATTGATGAGAACTTAAAGGGTAAATATTTAATTTCTTATTCATATTGTTGTATAGTAAGGTTAAGCTAAATGAATGACTTCGGTAGAAATGCAATTTCGAAGCTTAAACTGTAGTTTATCTTACATACCTGGCAAATAAAAAATAACGAGAGTGTCGAGTTAAAGTTATTTTTTGTTGGTGTTCGTTTAAACGAGCGTTCTTTTTTATAATTCTGGTTGTAAGGCTGCATAATATGTTGGTGGAGGGTTTAAATTTAATTTGGGAAAATATTTATTCCTTATAGTTTCACGATTTTTCCCGTATGGCAGAGTGAATTCTGCCTGTCTAGTGTCATAACAATCTGTTCAGCGTTTTCCACTTCAATTCCAGAAATTGCGTTTTAAGTGACGAAGTTCAACTCCACGCTTTGTCTTATCAGAACAGGGACATTACTAATTAGGAATATAATATAAACTAGAAAAATAAATAATTTCAATATAATCATTCTTTAGATTGACAATCGAACTCAGTGCCATCGCAATGACAGCGAGGCGCTGACCTACTGAGCCACGATGAACGCAACATAGATGTGAATATTGTATAATGAACCATTGGATTATGCCATTAATAAATCTTGTGCTTTAGTCTCTATCTCCAGGTAAATGTAAAAAAAAAACTTTCCTACCCTAATACACTAAGAAAGGATTAGTAAGATGAAATAAAACGATAATTTTGAAATAACTTTTATATTTGACTAGAAATCATAGATTACATATATGTCAAGTATTTCAATGCCAAGCTTTGAACAGAGAGCTTAGAAAATGCTATTTACAATACTAATTTATAAACTGTATATCGCTTAAAACTCACAATAATTATTCTTAAGATTACGAAAGGTTCATAACATAACATATATTTTAAGTAGTATTATATAAATATTTACAATAAATTATTTTTATTTGATAATATAATCTATTTATAATTTTGATTGTAATTATATTTATTATTATAGTTATTTTGTTATTCTAATTTTAAATAAAAAGAGCTTTGGTAAAAATAGTACATTAGAGTCTACTACAGCACAGGTATAATGAAATTTTAGTTGCGATTGGCATTTACTTTCGAAAAGTGTAACATTGAGTGTTGAAGTTCAAAAAGTTGTATTCACTTTAAATAAATATTTTTGTGCTTTTTCCCGTTCCTAGTGTTAAGACACTAAGTTCTTCACTCTCTGTCCGAAATTGAGACATTACAGGTAGAGTGGCAGAACTCAACGCAGCGCTTTGTTATAAGTACCAGTGCGGAAATGAAAATATTTTAAATATAATCATTCCCCCAAGTAGGAATTGAATCCACAATTGTCCTGTCCCACTGTGCCACAATGGCCCCATTAAAAATAAAACGTGCTAAAATTAGGTACAATTATTATAGGATTTTAATACTATTTTTTGGTATAAATATTTTAAAGATATAAAAAAGAATCTCGATGGTCTTTAATTTAATATTACATATTTTTGTACAACAACTAATATATTATAAAAAATAGTTTGAAATAGTTACTTAATTAAAATATAACTTAAAGTGGCAGATATTTAGAGTAATCTTTACATTTTCTTAGTATACAATGCTTAGTGGTTTGAGCATTTGTAGGTTATTATTATGAAATAAGTTAGTTTGTTAGTATGTTAGACCTTTGGTATGGATTTTAATTATTTTTAGTAATTAATCGCTTTAGGCTATATTATTTCTGCTGTGGTTACAAAGATACATAAGCAATTTTTTTTTCTTCAACATGTGTTAGCTTCTAATTAAAATATACTATTTAAAAATCTATTTATAAGTATAATTATTTTATTTATACACTTATAAATCAATTTGCTTCGCAATAAATAAATAAAATATAATTTTACGCTGGAGAAATCTCATTTTTTTAACTACGAATAATATAAAACTTTTGCATTACTGAGCAGCTAACTGACAGACAACGCACGACTGAAACTACTGGGTATAAAAAGCTGAAATTCGGCAAGTGGGTTCTTTTAGAAATGTTACAATACACTAAGAAAGGATTTCCTGAAATTCCTAACAATAATAAATAACGGGTAATAAGAAAGAACGGTTATTTACATTTTTAGTCCACGCATACAAAGTTGCGGTCTACAATTTATTTTCACTTGTATTATAACTTCGTAGGCAGGTAGGCAGGAAGATCTAATCAAGACACTCCATTCTCTGCTTTCCGTCCAGATTCATGGCATTGTGTTTTGATTGGCGGATCTCAACTCCACCCTTAACTTGAAGAATCAAAGCGGGTAAATAATAATTATTTAAACATAATCATTGCCCTAAGTGGCACCTGAACCCACAACCATCATGTCATTGCGACCCACTTATATTTTTAAATTTGGATAAAATATATAAATAACAAGCTTCATAGTATCAGTTGTAAAATTCTTTTATTCGTGCACAATGAACGTTCCGTTTCGATTAATATGAAAATACAGAAAAATCTTTTTGTCGCTATTTTTATTCGAGCGCTATTTATAACTATGATGTTTAAGAAAGTAAGAAAAATGAAGCCCAAGTATGAATTATCCTCGCATAACCAGCGCAGTGTGACAGTGTCAGATTGTATACTCGATGGTTGTGGGTTCGATTGTGACTCGGAGGAATGATTATATTTAAATGATTTTTATTTCTCCGTTCTCGTGATGAGTGTCTTGACACTAGGTTCTTTCTGCCTACCCTACAATACACGTAAAAAATGAAATAAAATTCAAGGTAAGAATGTTTCAAACATTTTGACAGTCTATTTTGGTTATATTTTAATTATTATGTATGGAATTTAAATAAAAAGTTAAAAAAATATACTGGCAATTAAAATAAATTGTTTTTTTCGTATGAAAACAAAAAAGTAAAAAAATGATAAAACATTTATTATTCTGTTTTAGGAATACTTTATATGATAGGATTATTTATAGTTACATTCAACAATTAGGTGCTTTGAACGAAAAATCAAATATGCTCACAGTATTATAACTCACTTTTCTAACGATTATCATATAGCATTTTGTTTCTCACAAATTTAAATAATAACAATTTTTTAAATATGAATGTTTCATATATATAATACAAAATTTTTGTGTAAAAATAAAGAAAAATCTAGTCAGGTACGAAATATAAAGTTTCTAAGCTCCCGAGATAAAATTACCGAAGCGCATGACTCCACACAGTAGCGTAGCAGTTCTCGCGCCATTCCCCACGGGCGACTATATAAAGCTGATAGTCTACAAAATATATTGCTATAACCTACAACATATATTTTAGTGTATTGTGTACCTGAGTTACAATGAATTTAGATTTAAGAATTATTTTTAGTCCCAGTAAATGAGTAATGTCGCATGTACATTTTTTTCAAGCTCCCGCTTTTACCCGCATAGCCATGCATGGTAGTCAGGCAGAATCTGTGAACTTAATGTCAAGACAACGTTCTTTACTTTCAGCCCCAAATCAAAATATTGCATGTAGAGTGATGGAACTCACTGCGTTTTCTTTTGTCATAATGTGGGAATAAAAATAATAAGTGTGAGAACCCACAATTTACGTTTATAATCTGTCGCTGTCATACTGCGCCACGATGGCCTTTACGTAATTCTATTTCATTTAGTATAACATAATTATAAGGACACAATTCGGGTAAAAATTTACTTACTAACTGAGGATAATATTTTTTTAATATTTTTTACCGAGAGTAAAAGGAACTAGCTTTTTGTAGCACGATTCGTGCTTTCTTGACAACTTTCGTATGGTAAACGTATCGACATCGTCAAAATTAGTGACGTAGTATCGAAAATTCGTAGCACTAACACCGTTTTGACGTACGGTAATGTAAATCTCAAAGGCTTGCTATCGGGAATTGTCGAAAGTTTTTTCACTTGACATTTGTCGGTGAGAAAACGTTCGTAACATATTCAATTGTAGTTTTAAAAGTAATTGTAGTGTTTTTGTAATTACTTTGTGTTTTTTTATATTCTTCTGTGCTTTTATAATACTCTTAAATTATTTAAATAATAAGTCAGTCACGTCTCTAGTTTCGTTAGCTTGACGTCACTAACGTAATCGTATCCAGTGATCGTTAGCAGACAGAGAGGCTTCGCGCTTTCAGCTATCGTCTTAATCCGTTATTGTATCGAGGCCTCGATACGCTTACGTGGCAAATTCGATAGTGTTTCGTGCTCGCCCTACTGTTATTCTAATTACATAATATAGAAATACAATATGTCATTATAGAAATACAAAGTTTGATTTTGAAAATAGTCACTTATTAGATATCGATTATATTTGAAATGTTTTTAACCGACAGCTTATGCTATATAATTTAACTCGAAGCGACCTTCATAACTGAGTGGAGAGTGAAATTAAAAGATTCAATATGTCTAAAGCCTTTGATTGTGATTAAACACATTATAGATGCATACAATCAAATACTATCTTAAATTAATTTATATATTGTTCTGGGATTTCGTACTTATTATTTTGAAAGGCTGAAAATAGACTGAAAATAGACTGAAAATAAAATGAGTTAATAAATTAAATTTATACTATATTTTAATTTTAGGCTATTGTAGCACAGTGGGACAGTATCTGACTGTAATCGTGTTTGGTTATAGGTTTTGATTCCCAGTCAAAGGAATTATCATAACTTTATTATTTTAATTTTTTTGAATAAAATCTAAATTTTACACAACTTCCATGTGAAATAAAATTGCTTGGAAATGTGACGTAAGAGATATGAGCATTAAAAGTTGGTTGCGACGTCACTCTTTAGCTAACCTACTTCTGTATAGCTTGTCCTACATCGTTACGATATAAGTATGCATTATAATATGCATTATATATGCATAGTATGCGTTATAGCAAACAAATAAGTTGGTATACATATAGATTATATTGAAAAATATGAATATAAATATTTTTATTCATTTTTTTATTATAAAATGTATTAGTACAAGTAATAAAGTAATATATTTAAAATAAAATATTTTAACTATAATTATTACTACGTGAGGGGATCGAACCCACAAATCATAGCCACAATAGCCTTTTACACAACATAATAAAAGGCTATTGTGGCGATGGTTTGCGGGTTCAATCCTCTCTCGTTGAAATAATTATATTTAAAATATTTTTATTTCTTCGTTCTAGTACCTAATACAAAGCGCGGAATCGACTTCCCACACTCTACACGCCATATCTCGGTTTCGGGAGGAAAGTGGAGTTTAGTATGTAGTGTCGACATAAAAAAATATTTTAAAGCTTGAATAAAACTCAATATCTAATATTTTCGTGAGAGTTACACTTATAATATTTAATGTGAAATACAAAGTTCTCTAAGAGTTCACGTCCGTTACGAAACTACAGAATATTATCTATAAGAAGAAAGTACATATATACAAAAGTAAAAAGCTAGAAGAATTTAATTCGTATTGCGATATACATACAATTACAATATTTTTACAATTTTATCAATAATTTTCATTAGCGCTTTTCCCCATTGTAATATACTAAAGGTTCTTCGAGAAAGCATTTGGTACTTACTGAACTATAAAATACAATTCTACTACATTTGCTTCTAGTTATAGAGACTTTTAAATTATAACAATATTAATTTCTTCATATAATAAAATATTAATTTTCAGTTCAAAAGTTCTCGAAATTACATTAACTTTTGTTTACATTATGACAAGCTACTTTATTTAGAACCAAAAACTTCAATCTCATAGGAATAACTATGAGATTAAATTTAAAATAGATTTTTATAAGAATTAAGAATTTTCAAATATAAAATAAAATTTATTTTTCTTCAATTTGTATCGTAAGGTATGTTGGCTTGGTGGCTTATTTATACATTGGGAAATGCAAATAAAGAGATCAATTCCGATTATTTAAAATACATATAATACTTAATTAAAAACTTAAAATTTGTGATATAAAATATACAGTAAGTATACGTTATTTAAAATTTGAATACTACATCAACATTTTCGAGAGCTTTTAAACTAAATGTGCATATTTAAAGAATAAACTCTATATATTTTACAAATGTAACAATTAATGATTATAATTTTTTCATCTTTATAAACAAAAAAATAAACATTAAACAATAAGTGCAAGGTTTATTTATTATTAAATAAAACATTATTTGAGTAAGATTTCAATACAATTTGTTACTTTTAAACATGACAGAAAAAAGGATAATATCTTTATTCATGTAAATTTTAAAAAAACCTCTGCTATATTATTAAAAATAAGCCTAGTTATAATAACCATAACATTATACCTATACATGTGACAACAGCAAATTTAAAATTATGCATATATGTTATATGAGTTTAGGACCAATAAGGGTTTCTAAATTGACTAGTAGATAAAGCTATGCACTTACTACGACATATCTTAATAACTTATAGAGCCAATGAGTAACACCATCGTGACGTAGTTGAAATATTTTTGGCAGAATGCAAAATGGCAAATTTCGCCTGCAAATGTATGAAGACGATGAAAGATAGTGTTATCACTATTATTTAATTATTAATAGTGAGAGACTTTAGTAGTGAAAACAATTTATTATACTGTATTGTTACTTACACTTTTTTTTAAATAAATTATTAACTATGTACAAAAGTATCACAGGAATATATAAAATTGAAGAAAAATTTATGCTATTACAAAAACTTATGTTCACTAGTAATTTAAATGGCACATATATGTTTTAGCTGAAAAGGCAAAATATTGATAATCTATACATTTATTTTTCTTTAATAACATATAATGTATTTCACTAGCCCATAAATAGTCATTAAAACAACACAGAAAACTGGATGCTTTATAAAATTTTCACATTCTTGAAATCAATGAATCAAAATCGATTTTGATTCGACTCTAAATATTAGGTACATTTAAATATTTAATAATCCATTATTTTTTCAATAGTATGTAGTACACTAAGAAGAAATGCACAAAGCTCTAATGGGCCTATATACATGTATATCTACTTGATATGTAAACGAGAATTGCTAGGCATCTTATTGCTACGTTACACATACAACTCATAAGATAGACATACAAAATAAACAGTCTTTTACTTACACTACGTCGCTTTTGTCGAGCAGTCCATTATTGCTGCTCCCGTCTTCTTGTCAGATGTGATAATCCCTTAAAGGTTTTACGGACTCGGCTGAGGACCTCGGGGTAGGATCGACTCCAGAAAGACCCAAGGAACCACTTCTTCTGACTACTAGGGTCTTAGTTCCATAATCAGTGACGAAATTATCATTTCTCGTCGGTGTATTCGCTCGCACTGTCTGATATCCGCAACAAGGAGGATATTTGGACGTGAGTATTTTCTTAAATGCTTCACGGAATTCCGTGTTGAATATGGAGTAAATGATCGGATTGAACGCGGAATTGGAGTAGCCGAGCCACGTGAGGATTTTAAATGCGAGATCTGGAATAAATTTTTATGTTGAATTTTGGGCACTATAGCTTTTTCATTATTTAGGTAATAATAACATTTGTAAAATAGAATAAAATTTAAATTATGTTACAAAATAAAAATAAACATTGGATCTCAATTTATAATATTGGAATTGGATTGAAAACTAACTAAATAAGATTTATAATATCGCATAATAATGAAAACTGATATTACAATATAAAATATTAAATCATTTTCTAAACCTTTTTTTTTCAATACTAATGATTTAATAAACAGCCAAATTTAGAACACTTAGGCCGTTACCACCAAAATGTTTTACAATCTCATTAATAATGAATACATTGTGTTAGTAATTACGTCTGCCTTCACGACACACTTGACCCAAATGCTTATCCAGTAATTTGACCACATCTAAGGCAATTTCATTTGTAATTTCCTTATTACGTATCTCAAGCTTTTGATTCAGATCTGCCATCAATTATTTACTGCCGGAAATATTTTTGTGGGCACATCCTTCGGATTGTTCATTTATTTTCTCATTATCTTTAATGTCACGTATGGGTTCGGGTAATGCATCATAATTAATTACTACAGACTTATACATACTACGACGAGGAATTATTAAAGTAAAATTGAATAATAATGTATTTGCACAAAATTTAATTGTTAATTTATTTAAACGTCGTGATGTTAATAGTTTATGATTAAATTATGTTGTACAAAGGGTTCCCATTCAAAATATGTCCTGAGATTTCTAACTTTACATCAAAGGCTTTATAAAGAGTAAATTTAATCACGGTACGGTATTATTTTAATAACTTCGAGGTACTTTTATGTAATTAAAAACAATTTGAAAGTTATTGAGGACGAATTTGAAATATAAATATTTTGTTTTAATGGTTAAGTATTGAGCTAATGACTATTAGAAATTTATTAAAAATGTTGACAATTAGTTAAAATTTTAAACAATTATGTTCAGCCATGTACGGGTATATCAACATAGTAACATTTTTACAAGATCTGCGATTAGAATTTGTAAGCAGAAAGAAAAGCTCACCTGGTATACAAGTCTTGCAAAACGCCGCTACGATGTTAACGCAGAAGAACGGGACCCAGCATAGAAGGAACACGCCCATGATGATTCCAACGGTGATGGCAGCCTTGTGGTCCGACACATGGTATGGTGATGAGTGGACATGAGTGTGGACGCGTGTTCGAACTGATTTCGTCCTGTTATCAGGTAGCTGCACTGTCCTTGTGACCGCTCTGATTGACTTCACATGTTTTTGAGCGTAGCAGTATAATCTAAGAAAATATTTCTTTTATAATATTATTAATTTTAGGGGGAAATTAGAAACGTATGCAAATTCATTTATATACCTTCGTTTTAATATTTTTTGGACTGGGTTATTTTTATAAAATAAATATTATTTTATATATGTATGATTACTTTGTTATAATAACAAACACAACATACTCACACACACACGCACACGCGCGTACGCACACATACACGCGCGCATTATACTTTTTTCGACTTCAGAAAATCATTGTTAGAAATAATTTATTGTAATCCTATTTTTAAATAAATTAGGTAATTTAACATAAAGTGACATAAATATTCATCAGTCGCTGGTTTTCTTGAGAATAAAAATATGAGTTCAATACTATAAATCCCAATAGATTTGAAAATCCTTTATAAAAATATCTAGCATTTCTCAAGAAATATCTAGTGCTACTCAGATGACAGACATTACTCCTACGGGACTTTAAGTCGAACTTATGTGAAAATTCAAAGACTGTTTAGTTATGTTTTATATTGCATCGAGTTTTTACAAAAAAAAACCATCACAGTGCGTTTTAAACTTGACATATTTAAGAATGATGTAGTAAACATGAGAGGAAAAAACACATAGCTTTTGAATTAACTGTATGCGTTTAACACTTCTCTTGATACTATTTAGTATTTGTGGTGAATTGATTATAGTTTTAACTTAGGATATATTCGTCACTTTAGTGACCTAAATGTTCTAGAGTGATCTACTTGGACCTACTTAACTAGAGGTACAAATACATATTTTTTATAAAATCTGAATAAATCTTTGAATAAATTTATAAGATTTATTTTATTTTACAGTTACACACTTTTTCTCACATAAAGGATAGAACCTAGTGTCAAGACACTCCATTCTCCACTTTCCGTATAGCGTGTCGAACTAAATGCTGTCGTGCATTGTTCTTGTCACCAGAGCGCAGAAATGACTTGCAATGAGTTGCATATTTTACTAATTCGGGATTTAAATTATAAAATTTTATGATAATGAATTTAGATTACTTTTCGATTCTTAATATCTCGGTAGTAAATCAAAAATAAAAAAAAGCATTTAAATAAGACGTTACAATCGTTTTTATCATCAAATAACGATCAAATTTCAGTACGTAATGTTTTTTTATAAATAACCATACAATAAAATTGCCAATTTCTTATTAATATTTTTATTATGAAGTCAAATATAAGTCTTTTACATCGTACATATCAGCAGAATATAATATTCCAATATCTATCGTAATTTATTGAAACAGCTTTTCAGCATTTTCAGGTATCAACATTATTCGCTTATATTCGTACCTCTTGAAATTAGAAGCGTTGTTTGAATATATTGTAAACCAATTTATGGTACGTTATGAAATTTGCTAATGGTTCAAGAATTTACCAGATTATGGTAAATTTTAATGATTAACTAGTATATATAGATAGCATATTGCTAATACAAATCAAAAGGGCTTACGCTTAAATGTGAATGTTCTATAATATTTTTTTATAAAAACTAATGTTTTATAATATTATATACTTTTTAATAACGTTATCTTATTTTTTCAACATATATAACCTAACATTAAGGATTAGATAGACCGAATTTGTATTTTATCAATATCTTACAGATGTAGAGTTTAGTTAAAAATGCCCTTAGAAAAATATCTGTACCTTATTAAACTCTATATAAAACAAGTGTAACATAAATATAATAAACATTTAAATTATAAAATTTATCATCATTTAAATAATTTCACAATCATTTATTTTACCAATAATTTAAATAATTAAATGTCATATTCATTTAAGGTAAAGGATTTTAAATGCCACAAGAGATTGTTTACAATTGTAATGTAAGTGTTAAGTTGTCGTTCATTCACATCTGCCACTGTCATAAAAAAAAACGTAACAACTTTTAGTGTGGCGGGATTCAAACCTGCGCTCCTTGGAAATTGTCTAAATTCTCTAGCCACTAAGCCATTCATTCATATTATTGTTAACATCTGTTCAGAGATACAAATTTACAAATTTCTGATACCTAAAGACATTACTGCTAACATTTGTTTGGCAAGAGAGAATGCTCCACCGTATCCAAGAGGCGCGGGTTTGATTCCGCTACGTTCAAACTATTATAGGTTTTAAAAAATGTATATTATTTGACTTACCTGCAATATATACTAATCATGACGATGCAAGGCAGTATGAACGATATACAACTGGATACCACAGCATACGTAGGTGTCAATACCAACGCGCAGGTGGGATATCTAGGCGGCCGTTCTGTAGTAGTCACTTCATCTGTAGGTCGGTGAAGCCCTAGAGATATAGGGAGGAAGCTGACGAGTACAGCTAGCAGCCATATGAGAGCAATCGTGACGATTGCCACCCGACGTGTCACCCAGCGACCGTATCTGATGAGAAAAAGGAAATTAAATAGTTTTTAGATATTGTTCTATTTATTAATATTTACAAATTAACAGAAGTTTGTATTTATTTTAATATAACTATGTAAATTAAATCATTTTTTTGAATTGTCCCATATTTGGATCAGAATACGAGCCAGCTCTTTTTCACACTCTGTCTCACAGGTCAAGAAAAGAGTCGAAGCGTAAATTATCAAATGTTATGTTATGTTTTTAATATAATTTTATCGTTATAAAATTCAATTATTGTGTTAAAAAAATTATTCAATTTTCAATTTTATAGAAAATTAACAAACAATAATTTCTTAACAACATTTAACATCAACATAAAGTAAAAATATGTCATATATTCATAGAACTGCGAAAATTCGGACATTTACCACCCTTCATCCATGGTTTTTTTTTCAGCTATACGCTTTTCCCACATAACAGATTAGACAAAGGAGCTTACTATAAAGGCACTCTGGGCTTCACTTTTCGACCTAATTTGTATTGTCATTGCGTATTGATTGGGGGTATTTATCGCTGCGCATTATCTTGTTTACGAGTGCGGAGAAATTAAAATAATTAAATTATAATAATTTGTTCGAGCGGAAATTGGACGTTATCAATCGTGATTACAGTCGTAATGCTACGATGGCCTCTATAGATATTTTCATTTGTGAAAATGCGTTTGAATCCACAAACTGGCTTTTCCAGGTATTACATTTTTTTCTCTTTAAACACTGCCGGCGTACTATACGATATTCAAATAAAACTTAATCAACACCCAGGGGAGATTTAAACACATAAAAATATAGAATTTTTGGAACGTAGTTGAGAGTGAGAACTAGTATGTAAATTTTTTTTGGTAGCACGACCTATACGCCTTTTTCTAACCATGATAAGGAAAAGTTAAAATTTTAAATAAAAATATCTTTGTAAAAATAGCACAATAAATTAAAAAATGACTTTTTAATTAAAAGAATACTTAACAATTTTGAATAATTTGCTTAAAATTCAAGAAGTTACGATCTATTAACGTTTTACGACAGAGCAAAGGCCTCGCTTTAACGAAAGGTTTTTAAGTGACGCTTAGCCTAAGACGTTGAGAGCAATAATTTTAGCGCAGGTGTAAAATCATCAGGTAAATACATTTTAAGATTATGTCACTACTTTCCTTGGCCTTGATAAACGGGACTTTTCCTGGGCTTGTCTTTGGAATAATTATATAGCTTTCTCTACACATAATGAGCTAGTGTCTAATTTAGTTTCAGATTTCAGTTTTGGGTCAAAATAAAACGTTACTATTAAAGTTTATGTATCAAGTTTTCTTTCTTCGAGTTAAAACATTGGAGGTTTTATAATTTGCACTGAACCACCGTCATCTCACAAGGTTATAAAAGAGTATTTGTATATTATATGCATTTAAAAAAGGATTTTTATTTCATAGCATAGATGATCAAGAATATAAAATATTAAAAGATATATATATATAGATAATATCTCTCAATTTCATTTTCAGTACGCTGTTTAATTGTATATTTTTAGTTATCTTATAAGTACGTTAAGTTATAAATAATTTGTAATATGACAGTTTCACGCGTTCTTGCATATTAGGATGGGCCCTAATGTCTCCGACATTGCGTAACGGTAATGAAGTTTTATAATTTTAATTATATATTATTTATCTCATTGTAAGGCAAACGAGCGTTTGGCTCATTGGATGGTAGGCGGTGTTCAGCCACTGCTCACGACCCTGCGTACCACCAGAGGAGCTATATGTGCGTTGCCGGCCTTCAAGATGGAAATACACGCGCTCTTTGAAGGTACCCAAGTCGTATCGATCTGGAAACACTGCCGCTAGTAGGCCATTCCACAGTTGAGGGACTCAATATACTTCTTTCCCCTCGTCTACTGTCATTCATCTCTTCATACATGTATAGGGGCATACAAACCTTAAAGGATCCTTTATATGTATATATCGATCTAGCGATATAGCGCATAAATTGAGTATGGACGCTGTAGAGCACATCACGTCGCATGCCACCCATGTGTCACAGAACTGTTCTCCAAACACCCAATACCTGAAAGTAGATCATATATTTTAAATGTTATAATATATTTCTATAAAGAGAATCTAGAAAAATCTATATTTTCCGCTCATTTAAGGCTTTCACCCGCATAGCATAGTCAAAGAGAACCTAGTGTCAAGACACTTCAGACTACCAGAGTAGAGCAAATAAATTATTATACTTAATTAACGCCACGCTCCATCACGATGGATATTTAAGTATTAGCGAAAATCATATTTTGTTATTATTATATTATACAATGTACGGGTTCTAATCGAGCTGTTTAAAATTTACGAGGCATTTCCATATTTATCTAAATCTAAATAAATGTTTATATACAAATTAAGTGCTTGCCCCAGTGCCTTAAAGGAATTAGAATCTTAAATGGTGGTTTGTACGTATCGAAACTGAATAACTCTAAATAATATAAACACAATTGTTGTAAGCATTTAGTTTCAAGTATAAATTTATTTATTAAAAAAGTTAATTTTTAATAAGATTTACAATATTATGCTGTGTTTTATTGTAATGTTTTTTGTTTTTAATATTTGTATGTGTGATAATAGTTGCTGATTTGATTGTGACTATATTTGCTAAAATCAATTGACATACTTTGTTAAAACGAACTATAGAAGAAGTGAAGTTACCGGTGTCATGATAATTCCATGCATGTGCCTTGACAAGTATTGGTTATTAATAAAGTGTAAGAATTGCTGTTAATTAATATTCACAATTTTAAATCATAATATTCTTTATTGAAATAGAATTTACAAGCAATTTCGAATCGTCAAGTCATCTAAGAAGATCGTCTAAGAAGATCCAGCGAGAAACTCAACAGTTTCTCTTTACAAATGTATTTGTAGAACTACTAAAAGTGGAAAATCATGACAAAAAAAATCTATTGTTACGTATATACTAAATAATGACCTACATATAAAATTTTTCAAAAATATTTGAAAAACTATTTAAAGAAAAAGAAATATTTAGAAAATTTGTAAACGTTTTCTAAATATGTCTTTTTCAATTTCCTAAGTGTGCGAATATCACTTTAAAAAATGTAAAAAATCTATTTAAAGATTTTTAATATTTTTAAAGAGTCACACACAAATTGAAAAACATATTTTTAGAAAGCGTATAAAAAACACAGCGGGATTTGAAACCGCGC